>JAODAL010013864.1:0-89563 GCA_025379985.1 Phyllomedusa bahiana
ATTGTGTAAGGGCCATCTCCCTGGGGATTCCCGGGGCCCCCCTTCCACTTTCGCTTCATCCTAACCAAATATCAATCAGATTTTCCCTAAAGAACAAAACCAGGAAAAAAGTGCGGGTTGTTTCCATTCGGTCAATTAAAGGGAACTTCAGCCCCCTCACTGATGATTTCTCGGGACATTTCCCTCTGGACAGTCCGGAATACAGAGGACGGGGACACTCTCCGGATTTCTCCTACGGGCCCCTCTGTATGGAACACAGTGCATAATACATGAGCTGCGGAATTGTCTATTACCTACATACATGTCTCATCACTCATTCTGGGGAGAAAGGAAAAGAAAAAGGGAGAGTGCTGTCACTTCTCTTGTTTTATCTCCTCTCACCGTGATGTCACGGCCGGATCTCCACATGCCTCCGGTACGATCTCTGTGTCCTCCTATGTATCCCCCCTCCAGGGAGACATAGACAGGGCCATCCCCGACCCTTAAAGGAACCTGACAACAAAAGGGCCCCCACATCACCAACGCATCATCCCCTTGTAATTACCCAATTTCCCCACCCCCCCAACACCCCATCCCCCAATAATTCCCGTTCCCCCCATTCCAGCAGACTATGACCGGGGGGGGCAGGTCTGGGGTCTTCTCTATCAGAATGAGGTGGAGGCTGGCTCTGGGGGGCTCCCTCCTCCTACACACGGGGGGGGCCACACTCTCGCCAGACAATTTTCACTATGTTAATCCTGTTAAGGGGAGACCGGTTCACATAATTCTAAGAACCCCCCCACCTTTCCATCACCCCCTGTTACTAAGAGAGAAGAACGAGGGCATGTGAACTCTCACCTCTCCATTACCAATGATGATCCCAGGGGAAATTAAATCCTGTCGTCTGAGGGCCCATCCTTGTCCATCCCTATGTCACGGGGTTTGGTGCCCTCCATATGACCTCCTGGTACAGATCCCTGTGTCCTTTTATGTACTCCCCTCCCCCAATGGAGAGGTACCCCACATCCTGACACCCCTTTTGGAACCAACAACACAAGCCATCATCACCAAACCCCTCCATCAAACTAATAAATTCCCACATTCCCAACCTCCCATCACACTCAGTATCCTGGGGTCAGTTCTAGGATTTCTATCAGTGAATGAGGGAGGCTCGGGGGTCTGCGGGGTGCCTCCTCCGATACACGGGGGGGCCCCACACTCACCCGACGGCTTTTCCTACTGTGTATCCGTGATGGGGAAACGATCACTACATAATTCTAAAACCCCTCCCTTTCCCACATTACCTGTTACTGAAGAGAAAAAAGCAAAGGGCATGTGACCTTCACCTTTTCCCGTCACCAAGTAGATGATCTCCAGGGGAGGTCTAAAAAATCCTGGTGGGCCCCGAGGCTCCGCCTTGTCCATATTAGGGGGGGTTTCTTGGAAAAGGGCCATTGTCTTAGCGTGAGTCCTGGAACCCGAAAAACCCAAAGAAGATGAGAGGATAGGAAACAAGATCACACCTTATACATTGAAGGAAATAATTATTTGATCCTTGCTGACTGTGTAAGTTTGCCTATAGACAAATACATGAACAGTCATAATTTTAAGGGTAGGTTAAATCGACATGAGAGATAGAATAAAAAAAATAAAATTCAGAAAATCACATGTATAAAGTATACCAAATTTATTTGCTTTTTGTAGTAAGAAATATTAAAACTGTTTGATCCTTTGGCAAACAAGACTTAATACTTGGTGGAAAAAACCCTTGCTGAGAGTGGGATAGTGTTATTGGGTTATAGGCAGGTTCTCTTCTCCAACATGGTGGAGTTGAGTTAACACACAAGAACTAAAATTTGGCTCATCTGACCACAGCACCTTATCCCAATCACTCCCAAAATCATCCAGGTGTTCATTGGCTAACTTCAGACGGGCCTCCACATGGGCCTTCTGGAGCAGGGGGACCTTGGGGGTACTGCCGGATTTTAAACCATTACAGCGTAATGTGTTACCATTGGTTTTCTTGGTGACTGTGCTTCCAGCTGCCTTGAGATCATTAACAAGTTCCCCTCGTGTAGTTTTAGGCTGATATCCTCCCTTCCTCATGATCAAGGATACCATGACGTGAGATTTTGCATGGTGTCCAGATCGATGGTGATTGACAGTCATTTTGTACGTCCCTTTTGTTCTATTGCACAACTGTTGTCTCCTCTCACCCAGCGTCTTACTTGTTGGTTTTGTAGCCATTCCAGCTTTATGCAGGTTATGATCTTGTCCCTGCATTTAGAAAAGCTCTTTGGTCTTGCCCACGTTACAGAGGTTAGAAACTCTGACTGATTGAGTCTTTTGGACAGGAGTCTTTTATTAAAGGTGACTATGTAAGGACAGCATCTGAAATGCAGGGACCGAGGTGATAGCGTCTAACGGGTCAGTAGGGAGCCAGAATTCTTCGTGGTTGGGTTTTAGGGGATTAAATCTTATTTTCTCAGCAAATGCAAATACATTTATAGAATTTATACAGTACAATAGGATTTTCATATCCTTGCAGGGGCAAACGTTACCAATCAGCAATGTATCACTGAACATGAGGGGAGGTAAGGGCAAAGAGTAAGAGGAGGGGGACAGGTTATAAATGGAGATTACATGAGGGGAGTATCAGGAGGATTAGGCAGAGATGTGTGGGGGTACAGGTTATGGATGGAGATTACATGAGGGAGGTATCAGGAGATTACGGCAGGCAGAGATGTATTGGGGGCACAGGTTATGGATGGAGATTACATGAGGGGAGGTATCAGGAGATTAGGGTAGAGATGTATGGGGGGTTATGGATGGAGATTACATGAGGGGAGGTATCAGGAGATTAGGGTGGAGATGTATGGGGGACATGGAGATTACATTATGGAGGTATCAGGAGATTAGGGTAGAGATGTATGAGGGGGAGGTTATGGATGATTACATGAGGGGAGGTTATCTGGAGATTGGGGTAGTGATGTATGGGGGGGGGTGATGGATGGAGAATTACATTGAGGGGTGGTATCAGGAGATTAGGGTAGTGATGGTTTTGGGGGGAGAAGGTTATGGATGGAGTCAATGAGGGAGTATCAGGCGATTATGGTAGAGATGTCTAGGGGGGCGGTTATGGATGAGTACATGGGAGGTATCAGGAGATTATGGTAGATATGTAAGGGGGGGACAGGTTATGGACGGCGATTACATGAGGGAGGTATCAGGAGATTAGGGCAGAGATCTATGTGGGGACAGGTTATGGATGGGAGATTATGTGGGGGAGGTATAGGAGCTTCGGGAGAGATGGTTGGGGGGGAGATTATGGATGGAGATTGCATGAGGGAGGTATCAGGAGATTACGGCAGGCAGAGATGTATTGGGGGGACAGGTTATGGATGGAGATTACATGAGGGAGGCTATCAGAGTGATTAGGGTAGAGATCGTATGGGGCGGGGTTGTATGGGCTGTTTTACATGAGGGATGGTATCAGAGCTTACGCAGGCACCCCCCCCCTGGATGTATTGGGGCGACAGGTTATGGATGAGATTTAATGAGGGGAGTTCAGGTGATTAGGGTTGAGATGTATGGGGGGGAGGTATCAAGAGATTAGGGTAGAGATGTATTGGGGGGGAGGTTATGGATGGAGATTACATGAGGGAGGTATCAGGAGATTAGGGTAGAGATGTATGGGGGGAGGTTATGGATGGAGTTTACGAGAGGGGAGGTATCAGGAGATTAGGGCAGAGATGTATGGGGGAGGTATCAGATTAGGTTAGAGATGTATGGGGGAGGACAGGTTATGGATGGAGATTACATGAGGGGAGGTATCAGGAGATTAGGGTAGAGATGTATGGGGAGCGGTTATGGATGGAGATTACACATGAGGGGAGGTATCAGGAGATTAGGGTAATGATGTATGGGGGGAGACAGGTTATGGATGGAGATTACATGAGGGAGGTATCAGGAGATTAGGGTAGAGATGTATAGGGGGGAGGTTATGGATGATTACATGGGAGGTATCAGGAGATTATGGTAGAGATGTATGGGGGGAGGTTATGGATGGAGATTGCATGAGGGAGGTATCAGGAGATTAGGGCAGAGATCTATGTGGGGACAGGTTATGGATGGAGATTACATGAGGGGAGGTATCAGGTGATTAGGGTAGAGATGTATGGAGGAGGGGTTTATGGATGGAGATTACATGAGGGAGGTATCAGGAGATTACGGCAGGCAGAGATGTATTGGAGGCAAGTATGGCTGGGATTCCATGGGGAGGTAATCAGGTTATTAGGGTAGAGATGTATGGGAGGGGGTTTAAGGATGATTACCTGAGGGAAGTTCAGGAGAATACGGCAGGCACGAGATGTATGGGAGGGACAGGTTGGATGGAGATTCCATGAGGGAGGTATTAGTTTGCTTGGGTTAGAGATGTATGGGGGGGGAGGTATCATGAGATTAGGTTCAGAGGTATGGGGGGAGGTGATGTATGGAGATCTACATGAGGTGGTATCAGGAGTATAGGGTAGAGAAGTATGGGGGGAGGGTTTCTGGATGGGCTTAGAGAGGGGAGGTATCAGGAGATTAGGGCAGAGATGTATGGGGGAGGTTATGGTTGGACATTACATGAGGGAGGTATCAGATTAGGTTAGAGATGTATGGGGGAGGACAGGTTATGGATGGAGATTACATGAGGGGGGTACTGGGAGATTAGGGTAGAGATGTATGGGGGAGAGGTTATGGATGGAGATTACATGAGGGGAGGTATCAGGAGATTAGGGTAGAGATGTATGGGGGGAACGGTTATGGAGGGAGATTACATGAGGGAGGTATCGGAAGATTAGGTAGAGATGTATGAGGGGTGGTCTGGATGTAGATTATGTGAGGGGGAAAGATCAGGAGAACTAGAGTAGAGATGAGTGGGTGAGTTATGATGGAGATTACGGGATGAGGGGCGGTTCAGGGATTGGGTAGAGATGTATGGGGGACGGTTAGAGATGGATATTACACGAGGGAGGTATCAGGAGATTAGGGTAGAGATATATGGGAGGACCGGTTATGGATGGAGATTACATGAGGGAGTTATCAGGAGCTTCGTGCCGAGATGTATGGGGGGGGGAACAGGTTATGGATGGAGATTATGAGGGAGGTATCAAGAGTTAGGGTAGGAGGTTAATGGGCGGACAGGTTATGGATGGAGTTAACGCGCTCGCGAGGTATCAGGAGATTAGGACAGAGTTATATGGGGGAGACAGGTTATGGATGGAGATTACATGAGGGGAAGTATTTGGAGATTAGGGTAGAGATGTATGGGGACAGGTTATGGATGGAGATTACATGAGGGGAGGTATCAGGAGCTTAAAGGGGTTTTGCCACGAAGTAAAATTGACGTGGGAAGTTTGAAAATTAAAAAATAAATATTTTCACCATGCACCATTATTAAAAATTCTGCACTGTTTTTGATTTAGCTGACTCCTTTAGTTATCCATATGTTTACAGCTATCTCCAGGGGATTCGACAGGGCTGTGAATCCTCATTCCTGGTCGCACATGCTCAGGACCATCACCTCTCTTCTCAGGTATCTACTGAGTGTTCAACCCGGGTGCTGTCATTCTATCCTTCTTTGGATTAGTTAGTAACTAAGTCAAACAGTGCAATACTAAAAAGAAACCTTCAATAGGTCTGTGCATTGATAAGAGAAAAAAAAATCCACGGTTAAGTCTCATGCAGGAATTTGAACAAGGACCTTGTGCTGTAAAGCAAAAACATTACTTGAACTACAGGAGTATCTGTTGCAATTCAATATAATAAAACAGGCCTTCTGTGGGACTACAGTGAGGAAAGTCCTGGTGATGTCCTTTGTGGGTCAATAATAGGCAATTCACACACATCACACACGCCCCCTTCTGAGCACACAGAGTGAGCGTGGATGCCGGAGGATGAATGAGATTTGGCAAAAAACCCTTTAAGGTAAAGGTGTATAGGGGGCGGGGGGGTCTTATATGTCGGTGTTTGCTCTGAATTCTCGGGGCGTCTCCAGTGGAGGGATTGTCGGAGGAGCAGCGCGGAGAGAGGTGGAGCAGCCGGCAGCGGAGGGGATGAAGGGAGGAGAGGACTAAAAAGGGGAGGAGCAAGAAGAGGCTGCAGTAATCCAGGCCGGTGATGTGGAGGGGACAAGCAAAGTGTGGAGTCTTACAGTTCTACCTACAGGGGAGGGGTTTACCAGGGGGGTAAAGGACCTGTGGTGACATCACACTGGTCACATGATAGGAAGTGGCCAATAGATTCCTGACTCCTCCTGATCACATGACTGTGACATCATGGAAGGTCCTGTAGTGTATAGAGCACATCGGCTGTACAGCCCACATCATAACATCACCACAGTGCAGGGCCCTACATAGTTCATGGCTCCAATATACACCACAGTGCGGGGCCCTACATAGTTCATGGCCCCAATATACACCACAGTGCGGGGCCCCTACATAGTTCATGGCCCCAATATACACCACAGTGCGGGGCCCCTACATAGTTCATGGCTTCAATATACACCACAGTTTGGGGCCCTACATAGTTCATGGCCCCAATATACACCACAGTGCAGGGCCTCTACATAGTTCACGGTCCCAATATACACCACAGTGCGGGGCCCCTACATAGTTCATATCCCCAATATACACAACAGTGTAGGGCCCTAGATAGTTCATGGCCGTAATATACACCCCAGTGTGGGTCCTTACATATTTGATGGCCCCAATACACACCACTATGCTGTTCCCCTACATAGTTGATGGACCCATGACAGGGTCTTGATAACAATGTGCTACATAGCTTACAAAGTGATCTCAAGGCGGGTGGTCCTACGCTATCTTTACCTCTCAATAGAGTCAAATTCAGGCCTCTCATTGGGTCAACCGACCTCCATTATCCAGAGAGAAATATAAAGACACCAACCTTGCAAACATGCTGAACTTAATACAGCCTGTGAAGATAGGCGGGGTGCAAGAAATCAAAATGGAGGTATCACTTCCTCCCTATATGGATTAAAAACAATATATGCCAAATACAACGTACAGTTCTGCACAAAAAAATTATTAAAAAATTATTTATTTTTCTCTCTGGATAATGGAGGTCGGTTGACCCAATGAGAGGCCTGAATTTGGCTCTATTGAGAGGTAAAGATAGTATAGGACTACCCAGTCAACAGCAGAGAAAAATGGCAGGCTTCTCTAAATTGCAAAAACATGTAGAAAATTTATTAAAAAGTCCCATAAATACAAGACTTGAATGACAGCAGTTGTACTACTTGCGATTATGGTGGAGAACATTCCATAGTATGCGGTATAATAGATTTTAAAGACGTATTTTCATCTGCAGTACTGCGACTGCATAGCTCTGGTCGCTCCGGCTTGGAGCACGGCAGAAACCTGACAGGCGGGCGTGGGGGCAGGGCGTACGACGTTTCGGGGGACCCTCCCCCTTTCTCGTGCTTGAGAAAGGGGAGGTCCCCCGAAACGTCGTACGCCCTGCGCCACGCCCCCTGGTCAGGAAATGCCGTGCTCCAAGCCGGAGCGACCAGAGCTATGCAGTCGCAGTACTGCCAGATGAAAATACGTCTTCAAACATCTATTATACCGCCTTACTATGGAATGTTCCCCACCATAATCGCAAGTAGTACAAACTGCTGTCATTCAAGTCTTGTATTATGGGACTTTTTAATAAATTTTCTACATGTTTTTGCAATTTAAAGAAGCCTGCCAATTTTTCTCTCTGTTGACTGTGTTGAGGGTTGAGGAGCCCTGGCTAAGGCAGACTTGCCCTATAGCGGTCTTTGTACTTATATGAAAAGTAGCTACGTTGAAAAATAGAAGTATAGGACTACCCGCCTTGAGATCACATTGTAAGCCATGGGTGGCTTAAACATTTTTTGATCAAAACGTGTGAACTAAGAATCTCAAAGTTTTTTTCATGTATGCTTCTTTGGAGGTTTCCATGTATTGCATGACCTTTTAGCAGTGGTGTGCCATTGGTAGTGGTGTGCGTGTGTATATATATATGTGCCACAACCCTGCCAGTGGCACCCAGGTTCACATTGTGTTTTTCAGAAATGGGTTTTTTTTTGTGCAGAACTATACGTTTGTATTTTTGGGATATATTGCTTTTAATTTCCCTATGGGAGGGAAGTGATGCCTCCATTTTGTTTCTTGCACCCCCCCTACCTTCAAGCTGTTATAAGTGCAGCATGTTTGCAAGGTTGGTGTCTTTTATTTTTCTCTCTGGATAATGGAGGTCGGTTGACCCAATGAGAGGCCTGAATTTGGCTCTATTGAGAGGTAAAGATAGCGTAGGACCACCCGCCTTGAGAGCACGTTGTAAGCCGTGGGTTAAACATATTTTGATCAACACGTGTGAACTAAGAATCTCAAAGTTTTTTTAAGGTATTATTTAGTCACTATGTGGTCGTGCTGTGGAGGTATTAGTCAATCACTATCGAAGACATGACAGAAGAGAGGCAGCTCCAAGCCAGTTTTGAGGTGCATTAAATGAGTGTATAGTGTGCCTGAAAGTAAGAACCTGTAAAAAATCTGGGGTCTGGTCTACCTTGCGTAGTATAATCTAGGCTCATAGCATAACTTAGGCACATAACATATCATTGCCAGCATATTTCATGCGCCTACTTTAGGCACATTCAAATGCGCCGTGCCTGGCATATAATATGCCTAGTTTTGGTGTACAGTTCATTTATATAGAGAATAGGGCGTCAAATTGGCACAAAATACATCAAAGAAATGGTACAGCCCTAGTGGGACATGTTGCCCTATGTGATGGTGATATGTTGTCATGGTGTGGTGGCATTATTCAGTCACTATGTGGTGGTGTTATGTGGTCATGGTGTGGAGGTGTTCAGTTATGATCTTATGGTGATATGTGGTCATGATGTTGTGGTATTATTCAGGCACTATGGGTCACATGTATGAAACTGTTTAGGCCTAAAACTCACTTTTTTTCCCCATAGGTTACCTACAGGGAGCCTGTAATCTACAGGGGACTATAACCTGCAAGGGGCCTATAACCTATAGGGGGCTATAACCTATAGAGGGGACTATAACCTGCAAGGGGCCTATAACCTACAGGGGGCTATAATCTTCAAGGAGCCTATAACTTAAAGAGGGCTATAACCTGCAAGGGACCTATAACCCACAGGGGGTCTATAACCTACAATGGGCCCATAACTTAAAGGGGACCTATCGACAGGCAGAATGTTACCTATAGGGGCCTATCAACTGGGGGGCATTTTACCTACAGGGGCCTATCTGCAGAGGGAATTATTACACAGCATTATAACATAGTAATTACAGTTAAAAAAGACATATGCCGAACGTCGACTGAGATGGCCGCATGAGGTGGTAGCTCCAGGGAACCGCTGCAATCTAAGGGGGCAATCCTGCATCATCCTGGCAGGGAAACCACGGAAACGGCACATAAACTCACCGGAGACACAGGAGAGGCGTCTGGAGCGGCAGCCATCCCTACTTTGCTACTTTACACCGCGATCTGAGGGCCGGGAGGACTTGCGGCCTGTACCGGAAGTTGCCATGACTCACGCCGGAGGAGATACAGGCTTGCAGGGGCTTCGCACGCCACACCGAGCTGGACGGAGAGCAGTGACTGCAGAAGGAACATCTCCGCTTCCTCAGAGGAGCCGCCGGCAGCATCGCCGGGCGGGTCGGCATCGGGCGCAGGTCAGGAGCGCAGTGAGTAGGAGCTCCGACGGTGGGGGCTGGCGGGATCGCCCTGCATCACCCATAGGGGATACCCCAGGAGAGAGGGCTGGACACAGGCCTCTGGGCTCCCACGCGGCTATACAGGGCGCTGAGCAGCTGCACCCTTTGGGGGGTACCCTGGATGCCTCTCTAAACCCTGTACCTCTTGCGGAGGACACTGAAGTGTTTTGCCAAACACCACAGAACACTGAGCTTAACAATCAAGGGACTGACTTGCTTGGCTGTGGCATCCTTGAGCCCATTGTATATGAGGACATTGATCAGAGCAGGGATCCTACGCATATAGGTTTGCAGGGGGAGTTGTGGCACGTTGGCACATCCACACCCTGCCCTGAACTGGATTCAGGTGATTGTTCAGGACTCTTGCATGCTAGTGCTTTAGGGAGCCCTATACCTAACCTAAAACAAACGTGTGACACTCCTGTATTCCCTCGACCTGTAATGCCACCTAAAGGGCAAAAATTGAAAGGAGACGATTCTACCGTTAGTAAAGTGGGTACAAACCGTCATTCCTTGAATACTCTTACATCTACAATGGCTGATGATACTTTACCATTACACAACCAGAGCTTACCCTCTGACCCTGCTTCGGATTGGCAGTCGCTCATTAGGGAGCTCCCCACTAGAAATGAGTTAAAGAGTCTTATAACTGAAGTCAAGGAAGCTTTCAGAACAGAATCCGCTGCAATCCGGATGGAAATAAAGCATATAGGGGAAAGAGTTGACTCTATTGAATCTGCCCATGATCACACCAGGCAATATGTCTCAACCTTGCAGACAGCTGTGTCCGCTCAAGCTAAACTTCTACAGGAGACCAACCGGCAGATAGAGGACTTGGATAATAGAGGGCGGAGGAACAATCTCAGAATTAGAGGGGTCCCGGAAGCTACAGGAGAAGAAAATGTGTTCCAAGTACTGGAGGAAATTTTTGAGACCATCCTAGGTGACTCGGAGCTGGTCAGTATAAAAATGGATAGAGCTCACAGAGCTCTTAAACCCAAGGGATCTGCCGCATATCCACATGATATTATCTGCTACATCCATGATTTCCGCCTCAAGGAACAGATCCTAATGAAAGCAAGGCTCCAGAGATCGCTTCAGTACAAAGGTGCCACCATACAAATATTCCCTGATTTGTCGTGGATAACTCTGCAGAAACGTTGGCATCTCAAACCCTTGCTGGACATACTGAAGGAACATTCTATTCCATATCGGTGGGGCTTCCCCTTCAACCTACATGCCACAAGGAACGGACGCTCGGCTGCTCTTCGCACCTTTGCAGATCTCCCATCCTTCTGCTCTGCATTAGAGATCTTGTCACCCAAACTCACTGATTGGGAACT
The DNA here is from genome assembly GCA_025379985.1 of Phyllomedusa bahiana. Classification (NCBI taxonomy): domain Eukaryota; kingdom Metazoa; phylum Chordata; class Amphibia; order Anura; family Hylidae; genus Phyllomedusa; species Phyllomedusa bahiana. The sequence goes on from JAODAL010013864.1 coordinate 11,108, forward strand.
GGGGATTCCACCTCCGGCTCCTCGACCTGAGTGGCAGAAAGCACAGTCTAAGAAGAGGGGATTTACCCCACGGGGCCCTGGGGAGACCACTGGGGGACGCAACTTGCCACCAGACACTTGAGTGGCTGGTGGTCAGGGGGAGTAGTACCTCTTTAAATCCTCTTTGTGTCCTTATGGTCTACGGTGAAATACGTAGCAGGATAAGTTCTCAACGTTTCCTATAGTTATATATATATATATATATATATATTACCTTGAACTCTGAGCATTTGGTCTTGTAGTTGATGGTTTCTTACACATATGTGTCTCTATTATAGTTACTTAATGTGAATTTACTTACAACTTGTTATATGTCTTGCATATAATTTTTCTATGCTGAAAGGATTGCCCCCTATCAGCTCTGGATGGACGTGTGGGAATCTTGGTGCTGTTAGATTTACTGTGTCTTTTATAGATTCTCACGGGTTCATCTTTACCCTTTCTTAGGCAGCGGGTTCCCATGGGCCTATTAGTGCTCATTGCTTGTCATTTGGTCCGTTTGACCCGACACCCCTGAGGTGTCTACTTGTGACTGCAGTGCTCCCGCCTATCTTTGATAGTTGGGACTACTGTTTTCCTTTCTTGGTGTTTTATAGTAGTGCTCACCTCGCCAAGACTGATACGCCTTGGTATGTGTTGGAATTTTTTCTATGATGCTTTTTATCTATGTTTGTCTTGTGAACCCCCTCCCTGTCTCCCTTTTGTTTCCCCCTATTTTTTGACATTTGGTTGGGGTCCGCAGTGGTGCAATATTGTTCATAGGTACCAATGGGATTCCAATGATTAAACTATACTCTATTAATGTTAAAGGCCTCAACTCTAATTTGAAGAGGAAGCTCCTAGCTGGAGATCTCAGGACCAACAAGCCTGATCTGGTATTTGTGCAAGAGACGCACTTTAATAGGGAAGGGCACTTTAATTTCTTGAAACATCAGTACCCAGTCTCTTATGTGGCATCCCAAGATAGGAAAAAGGCAGGAGTGGCAATATTAGTTTCAAATACATGTCCAATACTGATATCAAACTCTATAGCAGATCCAGGGGGGCGCTATCTAATACTTGAAGGGACCTTGGGAGGATCCCCTATCTTGCTGTGTAATATATATGCTCCTAATGTAGGTCAGGTGACTTTTTTGAGACGATTATTAACTAAGCTGTCACGTTTCCCTCCGTCGGCGATGGTTCTTGGGAGAGACTTCAATTTGGTCTTCTCAGATACTTATGACAAACTCTCGCTGAGACCATCAGTAACGATAGCGGCACAATAGGCACTCTCAAGAGTATTTCGACAGTTAATTCGTAAATTTGGTCTGTTTGACTTGTGGAGGATAGCACACCCGTTAGAAAAGGTCTTTACCTTTTTCTCGAACCCCCACCAGTCCCATTCCAAAATCGATTATGTCTTTGGCAATATTCTGGCTTTAAGAATGATGGAGGCGGCGACTATTGGTGCAATAACTTGGACGGATCATGCTCCAGTCAGTGTGGATTTCCGGTGTGCAAATTCTTCGGCTCGAGTCTGCCATTGGAGGCTCAATGAGTCTCTTCTTAGAAATCTGCTATACAGGGAAGAGCTGAGGCACCACATTATAGAATATTTCGAGATTAATGGAGGTTCGGTCACATCCCCGGCAATACTTTGGGAGGCTCATAAAGCTGTGTTTCGAGGCAAATGTATAGCACTGGGCACTCGCCTAAAAAGGGACCGGCAGAAGCAGTGGAGTGAGTGCAGCGTGGAATTACGGAGGTTGGAGACTGGTTTGGGGGAACGCCCGGATAAAACCATTTTGAGGCGTATAGTGTATCTAAGATCCAGATTAAAGAGCTTGGCGATGTTCAGAGTGGAGAAGGCATTGGCATTCACTAAACAGAAATATTATGAAAGAGCTAATAAAGCCCACACCCTACTGGCCAAGATGTTGAGGGACGATAGGGCACGCCTTATCCCACATGCATTACGTAATAACTTGGGTGTACCGATTTATGATCCCAAATCTATAGCGGATATATTTCATGAATATTTTACCAGGCTCTATAACATCCCGAATACTCTACCCGATGATGATGCTGAACGTAATAGGGTATTGACAGACTTTTTAACTGAGTGTGGGTTGCCACACCTTACACCAGAGGCTTTAGGCTCCTTAAATGCGATGATTACAGAGGAGGAAATTCTAGATGCTATTAAGAACCTCCCCTCTGGGAAGGCACCAGGTCCAGATGGGCTTACTTATCTCTACTACCAGATTTTTCAACCCCAGCTACTCCCAAATCTGATGACGTTATATAATTCCTTTCTGCAGGGCGCCACAAATCCTGACTCGATGCTGCACTCATATATCACTTTAATCCCAAAGCCAGGAGGGGATCCCCTGGAGTGCGGTAGCTATAGACCCATAGCATTATTGAATGCAGACATGAAAATTTTTACAAAAATTTTGGCAAATAGATTATCTACTTACATGCCACAACTGGTTCACAAGGATCAAGTGGGGTTCATCCCATGCCGGCAGGGGGGGGGACAACACCAAAAGGGCCATTGATCTTATAGATATTGTGAATAGGAGAGGGGAATCCATGCTCCTTTTAAGCCTTGACGCAGAAAAGGCATTTGACCGCCTAAATTGGTCCTTCATGTTCCACACCCTGCGGGCATATGGGATCAGGGGCCCGTTTGTTGCCGCGCTCCGGGGGCTCTACTCTAAGCCGTCAGCTTCCATTAGACTACCTCACGCTCTATCTTCCAGAATAACTATTAGTAATGGAACTAGACAGGGCTGCCCCCTCTCCCCACTTTTGTTTGCCCTTTGTATTGAACCTTTGGCTGCGGCGGTTCGGTTAGCATCAGATATTAAGGGGGTCTCAGTGGGAGGAAGGGAATTTAAAATTTCGCTATACGCGGATGATGTCCTGTTAACGCTCACTGAGCCCATTACGACTTTACCTAACCTCCACTCCCTTTTAAATAAATTCGGTACGCTATCAGGTTATAAAATAAACACGGCAAAAACGGAAGCATTATCTATTAACATTCCGAGAACCTTGGTTGACCACCTCAAGGTAAACTATAGTTATCGTTGGAAGGAGGATGCACTTAAGTATTTAGGGATTTTCCTGACTCCAGAATACTCTTCCCTGTACAAGCATAATTTTCCGAAATTACTTATGGAGATAAAACAAATATTAGACCGATGGAATAAATTGTCGTTTTCTCTATTTGGGCGGACCGCAGCTATTAAGATGTCGATCTTGCCAAAGTTAATGTATCTCTTTGAGACGCTCCCAATCCCAGTATCATTAGCAACCCTGAGATCCCTGCAGGCGGATTTTATTCATTTTATATGGGCTCACAGGAGACATAGGATATCTAGAAGTGTATTGCTCGCCGGGAAAAAGCAGGGTGGGCTCTCAGTGCCAGATGTTGTTAAATATTATTGGGCAGCGCAACTTAGGGTCATACCAGCTTGGTCACAACTATATGCATATACACTCACCGGCCACTTTATTAGGTACACCTGTCCAACTGCTCGTTAACACTTAATTTCTAATCAGCCAATCACATGGCGGCAACTCAGTGCATTTAGGCATGTAGACATGGTCAAGACAATCTCCTGCAGTTCAAACCGAGCATCAGTATGGGGAAGAAAGGTGATTTGAGTGCCTTTGAACATGGCATGGTTGTTGGTGCCAGAAGGGCTGGTCTGAGTATTTCAGAAACTGCTGTTCTCCTAGGATTTTTACGCACAACCATCTCTAGGGGTTACAGAGAATGGTCTGAAAAAGAAAAAACATCCAGTGAGCGGCAGTCCTGTGGGCGGAAATGCCTTGTTGATGCCAGAGGTCAAAGGAGAATGGGCAGACTGGTTCGAGCTGATAGAAAGGCAACAGTGACTCAAATAGCCACCCGTTACAATCAAGGTAGGCAGAAGAGCATCTCTGAATGCACAGTATGGCGAACTTTGAGGCAGATGGGCTACAGCAGCAGAAGACCACACCGGGTGCCACTCCTTTCAGCTAAGAACAGGAAACTGAGGCTCCAATTTGCCCAAGCTCATCGAAATTGGACAGTAGAAGATTGGAAAAACATTGCCTGGTCTGATGAGTCTCGATTTCTGCTGCGACATTCGGATGGTAGGGTCAGAATTTGGCGTCAACAACATGAAAGCATGGATCCATCCTGCCTTGTATCAACGGTTCAGGCTGGTGGTGGTGGTGTCATGGTGTGGGGAATATTTTCTTGGCACTCTTTGGGCCCCTTGGTACCAATTGAGCATCGTTGCAACACCTTGTTGAATCTATGCCACGAAGAATTGAGGCAGTTCTGAAGGCAAAAGGGGGTCCAACCCGTTACTAGCATGGTGTACCTAATAAAGTGGCCGGTGAGTGTACTAGATGGATGGAACTTGAGAAGCTGTGGATGGCGCCTATACATCCAAATTCGTTACTCTGGGCAACTACTAAAACTAAAATAGAAACCCCACTATTGCATTCCATGTCCCTGACGAGAGCTATTTGGCAGAAATGTTATGACAGGTTTGGGCTATGCTCTAAGGCGTCCTCTATGACATCCTTTCTGTTCCATCCGCAGTTGGGAGGGGGTCGGATGGATGATAGATGGCGACCGTGGTTTCGGAATCAACTATTTCGTTTTGCGGACATAGTGGATTCACGTACCTTAAGAATAAAATCCTTTCAAGAACGGCAGGCTCAGTTTAGGTTACCGCCCTCGGGTCTCTTCCCATATTTACAGGTTAGGTATTATATGAGTTCGGTGCTGGGGGTGGATGAGGTTTCCAGACCTTTGAGCAGATTTGTCGAACAGGTACTTCTACTAGAGGGCTGATTTCGGCTATATATCAGATACTGCTATCCCCCAGCCAAGAACCGCCGGCACCGCACGCATATATGTCTAAATGGGAGAGGTTTCTAGGATTATCCCTGTCATTGGAGGAATGGCAAAGTGTCTGGCTACAGGCTTCTAAGTCCTCAATATTCATACAGAATAAGGAAAACCAATTTAAGGTATTAATGTATTGGTATCACACGCCTGCTCTCTTGCACAGGTTAAATCCATCTCTCCCGGATGTATGTTGGATATGTGGGGAAGCTGGAGCAGATGTTCCTCATATTTTTTGGGCTTGCACCGGGATTGTCCCCTTTTGGAGACAGGTTCAGTCGTTGGCTTTTGAGGTCCTTCAGGTTTGGGTCCCTTTCACGCCCCAAAACTATATTTTGAATGTTCCACTCCCTTCCTTGGGTCGTAGACGGGGTAGACTATTTCTATATATTGTGACGGCGGCCAAGTGTGAGATTGCTAAACACTGTAAACAGGCCCTTCCCCCCTCTAGAGAGGCATTATATTCACGTATCAAGGAGGTTAGGGACCTGGAGTATCTCACAGCTCTCAAAAATGATGAGTTGGAGTCCTTTGACGCGATTTGGAAGGACTGGGAAGACTATTGTACTTTCCAGGAACTCTGATGTGATATATTTGATGCATAATCCCATACTGCGGTTTTATTCCCCTTAATAATTGTTTTTTCCCTTTGTATCTTGTCTTGTCTTATGAGTTTCCCTAAAATCCCCATATTTTGATTTTTTAATACATTAAAGATTATTGCAACCGATTTGTAGGAAATTTCTGGGGCAAAATTTACGTGGTTTTAAAGTGTATCGTTTATGTTTGAGATACCCCACTCTTTTGGAATTTTTATACTATGTGATGTGGGAGTTAAAGTGTTATTACATTGTGCTTAAGGGGAAAAAAATAATAAAAAAACTGTTAAAAAAAAAAAAAAAAAAGACATATTTCCCAAACAAGTTCAACTAAAAAAGGGGGAGAAAAATTTTGTGGGGAAGGGGGGGGAGGCCAAAAGGGTTTTTTTTTTAAACTTAGGTTTTCCCCCAAATGATGAACGCTTTGGGGTTTTTGGCTTTTGATTTTTTAAAATTTCTTGAGGAGGAAATTTTATTTCTGATCCCGAGTTTTTCCCTCCCGATTGGATCTACAATGTTATTTGGGTACACAAAATATTAATATTTTAGTTTTCAGTTTGATATCTAAGCCCTTTTTTGAAAAAACCCCCACCCGTTTTTCCGCTGTTTCCAGCTTTCTACGCTTTGTCCCAAAAGATTTCGGTTTCAAAAAACGAATTTCGTTTTTTAATCCTTGACGCTTTAAACCAAAAGAAACAGGGGTATCTTCATGTGCCCCCATACAATATCTACCTGTACCTACAGGAGTATTTTTATAAACCTTCAGGGGGTATTTATATCTACTTTACCTACAGGGGCAGTTTTATCTAAATGTTTAAAGGGGGCCAAACAACAGGAAGGGTTTTTACAATGGAGTATACAAACCCCCCGGGTCCGCATGCCCCCTTTTTGATTGTCCTTAAACATGCCCCCAAGGTAGGGGCCTTGGGAGAATGAAAGGGCTGTCGACCAAAAAGTTTTTTAAAACGTTTAAAAGTGGTTTTGTGTGGCTTTCACCAATTCCCGGGTTCCGGGGGGTTTTTATTGGGGTGGGCATTTTGAGCAGGGTGGTTGCTTAAATCCCCCCCCGGTTTTTACTTTTCCCGGTTTTTCCCCGGGATATATAAAATCAGCAGGTAAGTGACTTTTGGTTGGTTTAAAAACTCCCCCGGCACCTTCAAGGGCTTAGGGGGAGACAGGCCGAGGAACCACAGGGCCTTTTACCTGTTTTTTTTTTTTCCCTTACTACAAAGTGGGTACTTTTTTTAGTTAGGGGGGGTCCCGACCAGCAGGTTTTGTTTTGTTTTTTTATTTTTGCCCTGCCCTTTCTTTTTTTTGTTTTGCTGCTTTTTAAAAAAATAAAGAGGCCCCGTAAATTTTTCCAAACCCGGAACTGTCCCCCTCTGTACCCCGAAAAGAAACACGCTGTCACGTCCCAGAGCCGCCCAAACCACATTTCTTACAGGGGGCTTTTACTCCCCACAGCCCGGGCCGTTTTTTTTCAAATTTGGGGAGCGTAGGCGGGTTTTTCCGGAGGCCCCCACCAGCATAATGGGGGCCCCCCCAGGCAGGGTGCCCACCCTTGGGAAAATGGGTGGTCAGCCCCCAGTTTTCAGGGTTTTGGTGACACATAGGTGTGCGCTCCAGATCCGCCATTCTCCTTTGGCCGACAGCCCCTTAGCGAGGGGCTATAAAACCACAGGGGGGCTTTTTACCCCCACAGGGGCTTTTAAAAATAGATGGGACCTGTAACCTAGAGGGGGCCCATAACCTACAGGGGGAAAAATAACCTAAAGGGGGCCTATAAACCCGCCCGGGGGGGTTTTTTAAACCCACAGGGGGGTCAAACCCCCAGGGGCCCCTTTTTCAAAAGGGGAATATAACCTAGAGGGGGAAGCCCCATAACCTACAGGGAGTCCAAAAACCTAAAGGGTTTCCCATAACCTTTCAAGGGGCCCTATCTACAGGGAACATTTTACCTAACCCGGGACCTCTCAACTGGCTGATTTTACCTACGGGGGGTTTTTCTACAGAAAGGGGGGGATATCTACCTTTCAGTGAGCCCATTCCCTTTCCCCTTTCTACAAAGGGGGCCGTATTTTCCTTTAAATTTTAACTAAAGGGGGCTTATAAACATTTCCCACAGGGGGGGGGTTTTAAATCTACCAAAGGGGGGGGGCCCGAAAACCTACCTTCGGGGAGGGAAAAATTTTTTCTACAAAGGGGTGTATACCCACCTACTTTTTGGTGGGGAAAAATTACTACCTACTTACTTAAAAGGGGGGCACCCCAAAAGTGGTTTGATATTGGCAGGGAATTTCTATAAAGTTGGGGGATTCAAAATGTTTTTTTTCTGCCTTACATTCTGCCGGGGAGTTTTTGGGCGGGAGAAAACGGGGCCCTGGGGGTCTAGAGAATTTAAATGGTTTTGCTAGGACGTCTCCTGTCCCGGGGGTTATTGTTTCTTATATATTGGATCAGTGCTGTAGTCACTTTTTATTTTGGTTTGGGGACCGACGGGGTCGTTTTTAACCCGAAATTCCTTTTTGGTCTTTCCAAAAAGACGGTTTCTGTAGGTTATAAATTTGGTTTTCGATAATGTGTATATTTTAGCTGTAAATTTTTTGGTTTTTTGGGGGTTCCCCGTGCACACTCTGCCCAGGGGAATCATTTAAATTTTTTTTTAAAAAGGCCCCGAAGAGGGCCCGGGGGAAAGTTCACTCCAGTTTCTCACCGGGCCTTTTTAGCCAGATTAAACCAGCTGGGGTTTAGGTTTTGAAGGGGGGTGTTTCTTGACCTGGACCCAAAGCTTTTTTGCTGTTGAGCGTGAGTCTGTGTGGACCCGAGGGCCCGATGGCGCTGGTCGGTGAGACTTTTAAATTTTGTTTCTTACCCTGCCCGGAGAAAAGGACTTATTTTTTGCCCCAATTGTTGGGATTAAAATGGGTGAAAAGAAGTCATTTTTCTGAGTTTTCAAGATTGTGGAAACTTTGTTTCTGGGGCCCCCCCCCAAAATTGGGGCCCTCGGGTGGCCCCCCCAACGCCGCAAGCCCAAAAAGGAACCCCTGGGGAGTTAACGGAGAGCAAGAAATCCCTTTTTCCCCGCAGAAGTCGAAAAAAACCGGGTTTGGGCAGAGGCAAGAGAGGTGGAGGCCGCCCCAAAGCCAAAAAAAAAACCCCAACATGAGGGGGGGGTCTGTAGGGGGAAAAGCTAAAAAAAAATGGCGCCGTGGGAATTTACATTGAGGCCTTCCCGAATGTGTTCGAGAGGGTGTTTTAACCCCTGAAGGTTTTAAAAAAAACAAGTTTTTAAAAAAAAAGAAAAACAACTAAAAACCCTTCAATGGAGATAAACTTTTTGGCCCTGGAGTAAAAAAGGAAATTGGGGGCCCCCAGCTCAGATGACGGCTGAAACCCCACCTGGGAATTTTTTTTTTTTCCTGTTGTAAAAACTTTTTTTGTAGAAAAATCGGTTTTTAGAATTTTTAGGCTGCCATCAGGTTTTTTAGGGTCAAAAGTTTTTTTCCCCCCCAAGTCCTTTAGGTCATGTGTTGCCCCCCTCAGGTCCTTGGGGGTTTTCCATTTGTTTTCCCTACAGGTTCCCTTTTTGGGGCCAAAATTTTTTGTCCCCCCACAGGTCCTTTGGGTCGGGTTTCCGGGGGGCCCCTGCGACCCCCCCTTTTGGGTTTGCAAAGGCACCCCGCAACCCCCACACGGGCCCCCGCTGCGGCCGGGGGCCGGGGGCCCCCCGGGCCCCGGCCCCGGGCCGCGGACCAAAAGCCCCCACGTCAATAAAGCCACTTTTTTACCTCTCCTCGCTCCCGTCCCCGTCCGGTTGGGGCGTTTTCCCGCTGTCCCGGCCGGGGGCGCGCGCCCCCGGCATTCAGGGAAAAATTTTTAAAAGGGCAGTGCGCCGGTGTTTTTTTTTCACCCGGGCCCCTGACCCCATTTTAAAAGCCCTGCCCCCTTCCCCAGCAAAGGGTTTCCGAATGGGTAGTGCCCTTTTTGTAGAGAGGAAGCTTCCAGAGGTTTTTTTAAAATTTTCCTATTTCGTTGTTTTGCCCAAACCGACCTTTCCCGGCCCCCGTTCCCCCTTTGCACCCCCAACCTTTGGCCCCCTGCCTGGGACTTCCCTTCCCGGCGCCCCAACCTAAGAAACCCCCCCCCCCCCCCTGGCCGGTGAACCCCCGAACCTTCTTTGGGGGGGCCCCCGGGCCCCAAATTAAAGAGCCCAGCCCCACGGGGGGGCTGGTACAAACCCCCCCGTTTCAATTTTTTCCCCCAAAGGGGGAAGGGCCCCCGGGCCGGGTAGTTTTAACCTCGGTAGGTTTTAATTCCGGGGAGGGGGCCCCCCAAATCCCATTTTTTACCTTTGGGGGGGTTTTTTTCCCCGGCCGGGGAGGGCCCCCCCCCTTGGGGGAGGGAAACCCCAAGAACTACCCCCCCCCTTAAGGGACTCAAAAACCCTTGGCCCCCTTGGGCCCCCCCCTCCCCCTTGTGGGGGGGGGGGTTTAAAATGGAAACCCTTTTAACCCCCCTCCCTTTCCCGTTTCCCCAGGGTTCCAAAATTTGTTCTAAAAATTGTTTTTCCCAAACAGGTCCTTTGGGGTCATTAAAGGTTTTGTCCCCTTCCCCCCGGGGGTTTCCCTTTGAGGTCCCAATTTTTGTTGGCAACAATCAGGGGGTCCTTTTGGGGGTCCCCCTTAGGGGGTTGGTTTCCCCTAAAAACCCCCTTCCCCTTTGGGGTTCCCCCCTTTTTGGGTTGGGGGGCCCCCCTTTTTCCCGGTACTTTGGGGGCATTTGTTTTTCCCCCTCAAGGGGGTTCCCCCCCTTTTGGGGCATTTGTTGTTCCCCCCAGGGGGGGGGTTTTGGGGTTCAAATTTTTTTCCCCGGGGGGGTTTTTAAGGTTTATTTGGGTCCCTTTTTTGTCCCATCAGGTCCCTTTAGGGTTTTAAATTGGGTTTTTTTTCCAAAATAAGGGGCTTTTTTAAGGGTCATATTTGTCCTTGATGGCCCCCTTGGTTTATAAGGGGGGAAGGCCCGTGAAACGGAATTAATGGAAATTAAAAATAAAATTGATAATTAATGCATGCTTCAATTTTATTAGCAAGTATATAATTCCCCTTAGGGAAAAACATGATTTTTTAATTTTTCATTGGGGATTCAATCCCGATCTGGTCTTTGATCAAATTAAACATATCAAAGTTTACCCCAGACCTTTAGGGGAAATGGGCAGCCTGGCCTGACATGAGTTTATTTAAAAATTGAATGTAAAGGGATGAGGGGAAAAAAGATTCATCATTAAAATAAATTTTTTATCAACCCAAATTTAAAGAAAGGGGTTTTTTTCAGATATTCTAATGAGTAATGACATTATCTATATGTTTAAATGTTTTGATTGGGGTTTTGTAATTTTAAAAATTCCCCCCATGTTTTTTGGGTTATCGGTGGTTGATGAGGGTAGTCCCCAAACCCCCCCTATTCCCAAAAAAGGGGGTACATACGTGGAAAATCCCCTAAAAGAAAACATTTATGCTATCTATCATACATGAAAAAAACTTTTAGGGCTCTCGGTTCAATTTTTGATCAAAAGATGTTTTAAATGCGGCGGTCTGTGTCGTACATGTTTTAATTTAATGGGGGCCGAGCCCGGGGGGTGGGCCCCCAGGTTTTTCATACGTTTTTTTTAGAAATGTTTTTTTTGTGCAGAAAAATCGTTTTAATTGGGGTACATTGATTTTAACCTAGTGGAAAGAAGGGGGGCTTCCATTTTTGTGTTTTTGTCCCCGCCCCCTCCACAGGGTGTCAAAAAGGGCAGCTTTGCAGGTTGGGTGTTTTTTATTTTTTCTCTTCTGAATAAGGAGGGGGTTTTCCCAGGGGAGGCCCCGGGTTTGGGTCGATTGAGAGGTAAAGATAGGATTTGGACTGCCCGATTTGAGTCAATTGAAAATCCGGGGGGCAGCTTAAGCATCTTTTGATCAAAAAAAAGTAACCGGAGTCTCAAAGTTTTTTTAGTTAAAGTTGTACTAAAAGCTTCTTTAGGGTTTTTCCCCGTAGTGTATTGCCCTTTTTGAGAAATGTGCCGCTGGCCGGGGGGTCTGTGTGCGTACATGTATAATTACATGTGTGCCGCCCCCGCCAGTGGCACCCCCGGTTTTCTACGTTTTTTCGAAATTGTTTTTTGGGCAGAAAAAAACGTTAACTTGGGTTCATTGATTTTAACCTGATGGAAAGGGAAGGGGGGGTTCCTTTTGGTTTCTGTCCCCGCCCACTTACAGGGTGTCATTTAGAGGGCACTTTGCGGTTGGGTTTTTTTATTTTTCCTCTAAAATGGAGGTCGGTGACCCAGCGGGGGCCTGATTGGCTCGATTTAAAAGGTAAAGTAGGATAGGACTCCCCATTTGAGTCAAGTTGAAAGTCGTGGGGAGCTTAAGCATCTTTTGATCAAAAATTGTGAACCGAGTCTAAAGTTTTTTTTTATGTATGTAGATGCATAAAGTTCTTTAGGGATTTCCCCGTGTGTATTGCCCTTTTTGAAAAAAATGTGCCCCTGGCGCGGTCTGTGTGCGTACATGTATAATTAATGTGTGCCGAGCCCTGCCCGTGGCCCAGGTTTGCATACGTTTTTTCCCGAAAGTTTTTGTGTGCAGAAAAACATACTTTACTTGGTGTACATTGATTTTCCTAGATGAAAGGAAAGGGGGCTTCCATTTTTTTGTTTCTGTCCCCCCCCCCACTCCACAGGCTGTATAAGAAGGGGGAGCTTTGCGGTTGGGGTTTTTTTTTTTTTTCTCTCTGAATAATGGAGGTCGGTTGGGGCCCCCCGGGAGGCCCCGATTTGGGTCGATTGAGAGGGAAAAAAAGGGGTGGATGCCCGTTTTTAGATCAGTTGAAAATTGGGGGCGCTTTAACTCTTTTGATCCCAAAAAATGTGAACCAGAGTCTCAAAGTTTTTTCATGTATGTAGATAGATAAATTTCTTTAGGGGTTTCCAGTAGTGTATTTGCCCTTTTTTTCAGAATGTCCGGGCGGCGGTTGGTGGACATGTATAATTACATGTGTGCCGCAGCCCTGCCAGTGGCACCCAGGTTTGCTAAGTTTTTTCAGAAATGTTTTTTTTGTGCAGAAACACGTTATATTGGGGTTTCATTGATTTTAACCTAGTGGAAAGGAAGGGGGGGCTTCCCTTTTGTGTTTCTGTCCCCCCCCCCTCTCACACTGTCATAAGAAGGGCAGCTTTGGGGAGGTTGGGTGTTTTTTTTTTTTTTCTTGAATAATGGGGGCGGTTTTTACCCAGGGGAGGCTGATTGGCTCGATTGAGAGGTTAAGATTTGGATAGGGCGCCGTTTGGATACGTTTAAAGTGTGGGCGCTTAAGATCTTTTTTATCAAAAAATGTGAACCCAGAGTCTCAAAATTTTTTCATGTAATGATACATAAAACTTCTTTAGGGTTTCCACGTATGTATTGCCCTTTTGCAGAAATGGCCCGCTGGCGGCGGCTGTGTGCGTACATGATAATTAATGTGTGCCGCAGCCCTGCCGTGGACCCAGGTTTCTACTTTTTTCAGAAATGTTTTTGTGTGCAGAAAAATACGTTTAATTTTGTAATTGATTTTAACCTAGTGGAAAGGAAAGGGGGGCTTCCATTTTGTGTTTCTGTCCCCCCCACTCTCACAGGCTGTCATAAGAAGGGCACTTTGCAGGTTGGGTGTTTTTTATTTTTTCTCTGAATTAATGGAGGTCGTTGACCCAGCGGGAGGCCTGATTGGCTCGATTGAGAGGTAAAGATAGGATAGGACTGCCCGATTTGAGATCACGTTGAAAGTCGTGGGCAGCTTAAGCATCTTTTGATCAAAATATGTGAACCGAGACACCCCATATTCAAGGCTCACCTGACCGTATAAAAAAGGCTGTAATGGATGAATAAATTGTTCTTGTATGATTTGAACTAAGAACTCAGTGATCACTGTGTCTTTATTACCGATCGTTGGACGAATGAGAGGTTGTTAGAAAGATTTTACTAACAAATGGTGCCGTGACTCGGATGATCTCAGCAAGTGGAAGACGGGACTAGCTGAACACACCTGGACGAGAAAAAAGGATAAAGCTAGCGAAAAGGGTGACATTTCTCCCTAAAGAATCCATTTTTCTCTCTAGGGGGTGTTTTGTCTCCATCTTGTAGCAGATATCTCTTCTCCATTCTTCCGCGTATCACAATATGTATTGTTCTGTTTAATTGTTTAAGGTGTTTAAGAATTAATATCGTTAAGTTTTAGAGTTTTCAAGTGATAAGTTGGTTTTTAGTTTGGTATAGGAGAAGAAGAATGTAATGATCCATGGCACTCACCAATCCTTTTTCTGTAAACTTTTAATTCAGCCACTGTGTTTGTCTGTTAATGATTGGCAAGTCTGAGTAGATTTAAACACGTGTGTCTGTGATCTCCCATGAGTCCTGGAAGAAGCGCGTCAACGCGCGAAACGGCCGTTGCCTATTCGTCTTGAGTGAAGATGTGTCTGTTATCCCCGTCCCATGTCTGTAACGAGTTGCTGAATTAAAAGTTTACAGAAAAAGGATTGGTGCGTGCCATGGATCATTACATCCTTCTTCTCCTATGTCTATGTAAGTACTGACTTTGTAATCACCGAGCACCACTGTTATCCACAGCTGAAATATTGCATCAATACAGAGACGCTGCACATGTTTTGAACAGTGCCCTGCAGCAGTCCCGAGCATCATTTTGTTTCTATTTTCCTATATTGATTGAAAGACTGTCTGTTACCTCTGAGCACACTGAAGCATTTTCTTACTAACCTGGAGACTGAAAAGGAGGCAACTGATTCTCTGTGTGAAACTAAGGCACTCATTGAGGGACGGGGAGATTTAGACACGTTCTTTTCAGTATGTAACACCTTTGATGAGATTAAGGTGTTGAGTATGAGATCTCTTGAAAATCGGGTTATGAATTTATCTGAGAAGGAGGTCAAACTTTTCTGGACTAATCATACTCTGCACTCGTATTTGGAGGCTGAACGTACACCAAGTGGCCTCCGTGTGTTTAAAGAAGCATCTCAATATCGGGATGATAAGGTGTTTATGGAGAGATGGAAGGGGGCGCATTTGCAACATCCTCTTAATTTACTGCATATTGTGCTGGATAAGTCTAAACAGGAGTATGATCAGGTCTGCAAGGATTTAAAAGATGCAAGGACTGAACTTCAATCTCTACTTACAGACACGCAGTGGAATACATTTATTCATAGAATAGAAAATCGTTTAGTAGCAGTTCAGAATGAAATTAAAGAAAGAAAGAAGGACAAATTTATCCGTGATAAGATAGATTATGATCTTGATCGAGTATTTACCTGGAAGAATGCAAGTCAAAATCCTCTTAGATCCCGTTGTCGTAATAGGAATTTCAGGAGGAGGAACCGTGTTAGGCAACAAAATGAATACTGGACTACCGATTTCGGTTCTGATTCAAGTATTGCAGATGAGTCCACTGTAAGTGGACGTAGACAGTCCATGATAGGGAATAATGGTGGTCCTGCGTCAAAAAATGTAGGACCCGTAGAAGGGGATGAACAAAAAGCAATTATCCATCACGAGGTGCAATCAAGAGGAAACAGGTTTCGTGGAGGTTATAGAGACTTCCATTTCTCAAATTCGCCCGGTATCTAATGAGGCTGTTGTGAATTATATAATCAATATTTCTGGTATAAAGATAAATGATGCATGTCTATCTTTGCTGTCTAAGGTTTGAATTTGTGTTTACCGTCCCTTTAATTTTGTGCAATTTCAGATAGATTTAAGTCGTTCTTTGAGGAGACTTAATCTGCATAGGATGTTTTGCAACAAAAAGAAGTAGAATACAGTGTCTGTTCCAGGCAATCATGCCGTAGCAAGTGATAGATATAATTTTTTAAGCGGTGTTAAAGGGGATTTGCCAGGACGAAAGTTTTTTACCTCTCTCCTTAGCACAGGGAGAATGTCAACAAATCACGCTGAGTCATGAAGGCTGCAGGGCTGAGAGGGAGGGGGTGAGTAAGGAGTGAGGAAGAAGGGAGAGTCTAAAAACTTAAGTGAAATAATAAAAAGTACAACAGCTGAATCACAATACAGCAAGACACGGCTTCAGACTGCACTTTCTACCCGGTGCCTTAAAAGCTCATTCATGTTCTTGTCCGCTAGGTACAGTGACAGTAATGGTCGGGCATCCTGGTCGGGGGGCGCCATCTCCCTCTTGGTTTTTGTTGTATGCACGCACAATTTTTGTAGTTCATTATATAATTTGGTTAAAAAAAAAAAAAAAGATGACCGGACATACGGAACCTATACAGTGAAAAACAGCGATTGACGAAAGTACAGGGCTGTGACACTCTGAGAGATGCTTGGAAAGGGGCATGGGGGGTGTGCGAAGGCCTCCTCGAGCTATCCTCTGATCTAATCTCATACCCTTGAGCTTACACATCTAGTTGAGGATTTTTTTATGCTTCCTTGAGAGGGAGGGGCTGAGGGAGGTTGCCCGGGTGAGGGGCGGCTGCTGAAGTATTCATAGTAATATGGCATAAGAAAGTATTGATAACTCCACCTCTGTCTCCAGTACATGGAAGACAGAATGGTAACGGGATTGCTAAAGTTAAGAGATGATTGCTACAAGACTATAAAATAAAGGGGATTGGAGGCCCTTGTCTCTTGCGTATTCCTGCACCCGGTGTTCTAACAAGACAGGAATAACTGGAGAGCGGTGTGAAGGGGCCAATTCCCAGGCATTCTCGCAGAGTTAGCGCGGGAACTTGTGGGCTGCTGCCTGTGGTCGTTGTTATCCCCTAGACAATGGTATCTTGCAGTGCATGTGAAACAGGGGATTGGGAATGTATTAAACGAAGAGATCTACTTTGTTAATACTCAAGCATAGGGCTTCTGTTACATTACATAGGGTAATTATTCATAGAACCCCTCCCTATGTCACAGTGCAAGTGTGTATATGCAATCGATGTAAAGGAGATGTCATCTAACAAGTGTTTCTAAAAGCTGTTTTTGTAATCTTTGTAATTTTTATGGTTTTGGAAAATCAATAAAAATGTATTTAAAAAAAAAAAAAAAAAAGCTCATTCATTTTGCCTGTCATCAGATAAGAAGTGTTTCACGCAAGCGCGGCCTGTCAGCTCCTTGGTCGTGTCTAGTGGAAGCTTTGAGGTAACTAAGGGGGATTGAGAAATACTGTAGCTCTCAGAGTCTTTACTTTTTTAAATAACATATATTTAGAAAAGTGATTGAATACCCATTTTGGAGGATCCCACGTCAACATTACATGGTGGCAAAACCCCTTTAATGTAGCAGCTGAGGATCAACAGTGTATGGAAGATCTTTTGGAATTATTGAATAAGGAGAGTGAAGGAGTGTCTGTGAATGAGAAGAGTGAAGGAGTAGTGCTTTTCGGGGAGGTATTCAATCTAATTTTTTTCCGCCTTTGTCGCCAGGCTCACCTTTGGAGAATTTCAGTACAGCGGTGTTAAGGGATGTTAAGGCTTTGGTTTGTCCTATCCAGTACCTAATATTACACACGCTGAACAGGATGCATTGAGATGGTTAAAGAAGAATGATGAGTTGGTGGTTAAGCCTGCCGACAAAAGGCGGGAATACGGTCATTATGAGTCATAAAGTTTACATTGCAGAAGCCCACCGGTTACTTTATGATGGTATAACTTATCAGAAATTAAAAGGTGATCCCACTAATAAATATATGGAACTTTTGCGCTCTTTGTTGCAAAAAGGAGTGGACGTGAAATTTTTGTCTGATAGTTGAGATGAAAAATTGTTACCATCAAAGCCTTCTAAATCTAATTGTTACTTTCTCCCTAAGGTGCACAAAGATTTAGACAATCCACCAGGGCGCCCCATCGTGTCCAGTAGGGGTTCATTGATTGAACCCCTTTCACAATATTTGGATTGGTACCTACAACCTTTTCTCAAACATGTACCTTTGTATTTAATGGACACAAAAATGCTGTTACAGAATTTGGATAAGACAGTGGTATTGCCTCATTATAGCTTGGCAACTATTGATATAGTTAGTTTATATACAAAAATATGGCACACAGATGGTATTGCTGCTATTAGATCGTTATTAAATCAGGCAGATGTTGAAGCCATATGTGGATTTTATTTGTCAAGTGTTGGATTTTGTCCTAACTCATAAAGCTTTTTGTTTCATGGAGGAGTGGTCCCTACAGTTATTGGGGACCGCTATGGGTACGCCAGTGGCACCCATGTTTGCAAACCTTTTTCTTGCAATTTGGGAGGAGAACTATGTTTACAACATTAACAATCCGTTTTTACGATATATCGTGGTTTGGTCACGACATATCGATGATGTTGTGATAATATGGTCAGGAACAGAAAAACAGTTTCAGGATTTTGTTGCACATCTAAATATTAACAACTTGAATATAAGCTTTACTTTGACATATGGGGGTAGTGAAATTCAATTTCTGGATTCACTGATTAGAATTGAGGGAGGCAGTATTATAACAAAGGGATATTGCAAGCCAACAGCGACTAATGATTTATTACATAGTGGGAGTTTTCATCCTCCCCACGTCATGGAGAGTCTTCCTTATGGACAATTTGTCTGTTTAAAAAGGAACAATAGTCAATATTCTGACGTTTTAGAACAATCGACGGATTTAATGGATGGATTACGTACACAAGGATATAGTGAGAACATTATATCCAAAGCATTTCAGAAAGCTGTGAGCAGAGACAGAAAGGAAATGTTGTTTACTCGACGTATACGTAAAAAGACGGATAGATGTATCTTTTCTTTCCAGTGTAGTCCACTAGCTGCCCACATTAGACAAACCATAGACAGACATTGGCACTTAATACAGAGTGTTGAAATATTAAAAGAGAGTACTCAATAATCGCCCATAGTATCATTTAGAAGGTGCACTAACCTCAGAGATGAACTTGTTAGTAGTAGATTGAGAGAGAAAAGAAATATATGGTTGGATAAATGTATTCCACAGGGTAATCACAAATGTGGTAGCTGCTCTTTTTGTGCTTATATTGACACCAGTCCAATTTTGAAGATGGGTGAGATAGAACATAGAGTTACTCAATTTATAACGTGTAGATCCAACTTTGTGGTCTATGTGGTGCGGATGTGGACTATTTTACATTGGTAAAACCATTAGATCACTTTTTGTATGGATAAGAGAACATCTTTATTTGCTGAGAACTGGCAAGGGGGCTCCCCAATTCATTAAACATATGCGAGATGTGCACAGTAATGATGTAGGTACAATCCATTTTGCTGGTTTACAGTGCATTTTGTCATCAGGTAATGGATGTGATCGCCACACCAGGTTATTGCGGTGCGAGGCAGAGTGGATTTTAAAAACATTGGCACTAGGTGTGCTAGGTCTTAATGACCGGAATGATTTGTCCTCCTTTTTATAAATAGGTCATTGATTTTTGTGAAATGTTGTGATAAGTGTATGCATATTTTTTGTTGGTATACGTTTTTTGTGGTGTTGCTTTTAGATCTGTGTTTGTCTGTTATTGATTTACAAGTCTGGGTAGATTTAAACACGTGTGTCTGTGATCTCCCATAAGGCCTGGAAGAAGCGCGTCAACGTGTGAAACGGCCGTTGCCTGTTCGTTCTGAGTGAAGACTCATCTCTTATCCCCTTCCCATGTCTGTAACGAGTTGCTGAATTAAAAGTTTACAGAAAAAGGACTGGTGAGTGCTGTGGATCATTACATTCTTCTTCTCCTATGCCTGTGTAAGTACTGACTTTGTGATCACTGAGCACCGCTGTTATCCACAGCTGAAATATTGCATAAACACAGAGACGCTGCACGTGTTTTGGACAGTGCCGTGCAGCAGGGCCGAGCATCATTTTGTTTCTATTTTCCTATTTTGGTTTTTCGTTTGTTCTAGTAGTTTTGTGAAGTTCTCTGACCTGTTTGCTTTAGGACTTAGAGTGTATTGATTTATTGATTAGGATAAAGGTTTGTTTACTCTGCTTATATGTTTTTATTGTGCTGTCTCTATTCTTGGTGTACTGTGTTTTTTAATAGGTAATGAGTGACTACCATCATGCGGTAAGATAATTTAAAGTCATATTAAGTAACTTGTAACCTTTATGCAATTTGTTTTGATATTGTTGGTTATTGCTATCAGTTTAAGTGGTTTATATGTGTTGTTTTTGACTCATGAATACTATCTCACTGTTAGTATAATGGTCTATCACAATAAGGCTCTCAGAGAAGTGTAAGTTGATTTACATTGAGGCTATTTGAAGTTGTTGAACTGTCAAGGTGATTCGCATCTCCCTATCTCCCAGTGGTTGTATAAGATAGAGTGAAGAGTAGTCCATCAAGTAGTCCAGGTGCTTAGTGAAGAGTATATAGATAACCTTGTGTTAGTTCGACGGGACCTGTACATTTCTCTGCTAAAAAGGACTTCCAAAGGGTGAAAAGGACATGTTGAATGTGGCATCTTCTTGTGAGAAAGAACCAAAAGAGCCCTAAGATGAGGAAAGATGAGAAAGATGAGTAGGTTCTATATACTGCTGGAAGTCCGATGACACATATGCTTGAAGCATATGGTATAGATGTACATTACCTATGGGAGATTTGGGGATGTTGTATACCAGACCTGCCTAGAGAGGACACATGGGATCTAGCGTTATTGCAGCGTGTAGCCTCCTGTTGTAAAAATCCTAGTGAGAGAGAAATGTTTTGTAATTAGATAAGTGAGTCCAGATCTCAATCTCAAGGTTCACAGAGTCCTCCAAATCCCACCACTAACCAGACCACTACAACACCTTCAGCCCCTACAGACACTGCAGCCACATCAGACACTGCAAAAACACAAAGGTTGAGTATCACAGACTGTGAGGACGCTGATGTTTTCACATGTCTAGTGCACAGCTTACGCTCCCAGATATGTAGAGATCTTACTGTAGCTCTCACAAAAGCAGACACTAGCACCACTGACACCAGCACTACTGACACTCACGATCTCATTGTTCTAAAAGAAAACCCATCATCACCACATACACCCACAACATCAGCTAGTGGTTCCACAGTTCCAGCAGTGTATCCATCCTTGCCAGTATCGTCATCACCGCTAACACCCAGCGCTCCCCCTGTAGAATCTTCTAGTAGTGATAGTCAAGAAGTCTCAGTCTCATTTACAAAGGAGAAGTGTACTACACTAGGAGATGATTCTTCAATTATTCCTACATATAACATGGTATAAATTAGTTAGCTCGGGTGTTTTGACAAAGGGTCAGTTTTGCTATATAGAGCAGTGAACCATATTTGGAAGTGAAACAGATTAAAAATGATTAGTTGAAATAAGACAGAAATCGATTGACAGAGCACCCCAAAGCCCATACAACCATCTCATCATGATCTTCTTCATCTTCTCACAGGTATAGGAATTGTGAATATTGGGCTACATCTCCCATCATTGCCCCTGCTGTATATATTTATAATTACTGTTGTGTCCTGGTATGTGAATATTGAACTACATCTCCCATCATTGTCCCTGCTGTATATGTATAATTACTGTGTTGTGTCCTGGTATGTGAATGCCTAGATTTCACCCAATCTCTGTCTTGAATAATCTCTGTCTTGAATTATCACCCTATGTTTATTTGTGTTGACCCCACATACTGCCCTTGTAGTATCTTCTCTGCTGTCTTATTTGTAACTCCACCCATTGCTGACACCTTGGTCCACTGATTTATATCAGTAGGCTGCACATAGCATGGTATAATTAGTTACTTGTCGTTTTGCCACATTTGATGTAGCAGTGAACCATATCTGGAAGGTTGAAAGTGACAGCTGAAATAAGACAGAAATACAGAAGTGGTAGAATGTGGCTGGAAGAATACCTTTTCTTATGAGTATCTATCTTTTAAAAATCAACTTGTTCTCATTGTCATATTGCTGTCAAAATGCTACCATCTGACAACCCATTATCTCCCTAGAATTTATCCACATCAGCGTCTCTCTCCTTCCTCACCCATGTTCATCCACACACTGTTTTACCTTTTGTAATACCACACCACTGCTCAAATAGTGCCGCACAAACACCATACTCATGACTCACGCTTACCATCTGCTGTCACTCTTCATCTCCTGCTTACTCACTGCAGGTGACACTCTACAACCCGCCACTCTTCCTTTACTGCCAATCCACCTCCTCCTCTGCCACCATAAAACCAGTGCTAACCTGCTTGCTATTCATTTTAGTTTTTCCGTCCTTTTAAATGTGCTTTGTGAACTCCCACTGTCTGTAACTAGCTCACTGTTGTTCATGACTTATTCTCTCGAACTCCCTCACCCCTAGCTCTCACAGAAATGGCTCCAGCAATCTACACCAGCTTCCCTTGCCGCTCTCACCTATGGCAGCCTACACTTTACCCACATCCCCCGACCTGAGAACATGGCATGTGGAGGAGTCGCTATTTCTTTCTCCATACTGCACTTACCAGGTCATTCCTTCGCACTCTCCCTCACTTTCCCTCCTTTGAGTCCACACTCAGACTCTTTCACCATTTTCCCTCAGAGTCGCGGTTGTGTATAGCCCCCGACTCATTCGCCATTCTGATCATTTTGCTGCTGGCTTCCTCATTACCTCTTTACTGAAATGCATATTCTGATTATGGGTGAATTTAACATCCCCATTGATGACCCTTAGTCCCCTTATGCCTCTCAGTTTCTTTCAGTAACCTCTTCCCTGGCCTATCATTACAACATCTCCTACCCACAAGGATGGAACTCTCTTGATCTGTTTTCTGTAACCGTTCCTCAATCTCTAACTTTATTATTCACCTATACTCTCTTAGACCACAACCATGTTTTCGCTCACTATTATTAATTCTCACCCATCTCGGACACACCTGCCTGTCATGTCAAAATATCACTCCATGACCACTCATTCTCCAGACACCATACAGTCCTCATGTCCCCAATTTCCACCGCACCTGCCCTACCTGGCCGTTAAACGTACAAAAAAACTTCTCTCCCACTCCTGCATATGCACCACTCACTACACCGCACTACCAGAGTCAGACGCGCAGTCCTTGACACGCCTCATACTCGCCAATCTGCACGCGTTCCCCATGTGTGCTGAGATCTGTGGAGAAAGTCAAAGCTACCTGCAGACTTTCTCCACTCCAATTCAGCTCAGACTATCACACTGCCCTTCACTACCGTCAATACAAGAAATTTCACCTCCTTCATCTGAACCTTCAAACCAAAAGTCGTTGATACCATCTACCCCTTCTCAGCCTAAAGCTCATGCTCTGGTCACCACCTCTGTACAGAAGACTGGCCTCGATTTCCAAAGAGAAAATTGACAGAATCCGGCAAAACATCTATCTCAACCCATGCACAGCATCTGGTCCCCCCCGCACATCCAAGCCTACACTCAGCTCTTGACCCACAACAGAAGAAGAAATTGTCCAGGTAAGGGGGTGTTAGAAAATATTTTTACCTACATGATAGGTCAAGACATTACAATTGTTACACTGTTTTTCCACAGAGTAAAACATCTCATTAAAAAGCGTAACTAGTGAAGCCTGGGTCCCATATGCAAACTTTGATGGCCCCTCCACCCCCTCGTCGCCTCCCCGACCAATACATTTACCGGACAGCAATTATTAGATAACACAAGGCAATACCTCACCTGATATCACCATCGTACTGCTATCCAAACAACCACTCATCCAAAACCAACAACACTTTTCACATTATTATAAATCCAAACAAGACCACAAATTACCAAATAGTGAAGAAAACCCACCATATACATCAGACTACAAGACCAAATACGCAATAGTACCATATATATACCCTGCTTCTCACTGCAGATGAAATCACTAACAACACCCGGCCCACTCTACTTTACTGCTCACCACCTCCCCCCCCTTTCCTCCCATAAAACCCTGCAAAACCCGCTGCATAATTTTACTTTTTTCCAGTCCCTTTTAAAAAATGCTCTGTGGAACTCCCGACTTCTAAACAAGCGTTTTTCATACCTATCCTCTCTAACTCATGAAACCAGGCTCAGCATCTGACACCGCTTCCTGCCGCTCTCACCTATGGCAGCCTACACTTTACCCACACCCCCAGACCCGAGAACAGGGAGTGGGAGGGGTCTGCTATTCTTTTTCCATACTGCACTTACCAGGGCATCCTTCCGCACCCTCCCTCACTTTCCCCTCCTTTTAGGTCCACACCTCAACTCTTTTTACCATTTTCCCCAGAGTCCCGGTTGTGTAAGACCCCCCGATCATTCCCCCATTTTTTGGTCATTTTGCTGCCTGGCTTCCCCCATTTCCTCTTTTCTGAAAAACCCATTCGACATGGGGGATTTAACATCCCCATTGATGACCCCAACCCCCCTTTTCCTCTCATTTCTTCATAACTTTTCCCCTTGGCCATCTCAGTTTACAGACTCTCCTACCCACAAAAGGTAACTCTCTTATCTGGTTTTCGTAACCGTTCCTCAAACCTTTAAAATTATTAAATTTTCCTTAACTCTCTCTGACCACAACCTTGTTTCCTTTACTATTATTAAAATTTTCACCCATCTCTGGAACACCTCCCGTCCCTGTCAGAAAAATTTCCCCCATGAACATCATTAATTCCCAGACCCAACATCCTCACGTCCCCCCAATTTCCCCGTCCCTGCCCTGACCTGGCCTTAAACTTACAAGAAAACCCCCCACCAGACCAACCCAGAGCCTTTGGGACACCCCCTCTACTCCCATTGCAGCGATGTCCATGTGGCTGAGCACTGGGAAAAGTCAAAGCTACCTGCAGACTTTCCCACTACAAATTCAGTCAGACTTATCACACTGCCCTCACTGCGTCAAAAAGAATATTTTTCCTCCTTCACTGAACCCTTTCACAACAACCCCCAAAAGTCGTTTTATACCAATCTAACTCCCCCCCAGGCCTAAAGCCTCTCGGCACTCACCTCTGTACAGAAGACCCGGCCCCCTATTTCAAAAGAAAATTTGACAGAATCCGGCAAAACACTCATCTCAAAAACCCCAAACAACAGCCCTCGGTCCCTCCCCCACATCCCCAAGCCTACCCACTCTTGACCCACAAAAAAGAAGAAAGTCCAGCAGGGGGGTTTAAAAAATATTTGTTACACATAACAGATAGGTCAAGACAATTACAATTGTTACACGTTTTTCCCCCAGCAGAAGTAAAACATCTCATTAAACAGGGGCAATAGAGAAGCCTGGCCCCATAGAAAACTTTTTGGGTTGGGGCCCCCCCCACCCCCTCGTCCGCCTCCCCGACCATATACATTTACCGGGACATGCAATTACTAGATAACACAAGGGGCAAATACCTCACCTGGATATCACCATCGTACTGCTACCAAACAAATCCCACTATACCAAGACAACCTAACCAATAACACTACTACATATGGATCTGATTATACTGCCAGAACAAGACCACAAATTATCACCACATAGTGAATGAATAATACCCCTACACTATTACTGATCAGGCTACAAAGACCAATAGTACGGCCATATAGTGACCATATAGTGGTAGACACCAGTGTACACAGGCTCTGCAGACTGTATATTACCACCATATAGTGGTAGACACTAGTGTACACAGGCTCTGCAGACTGTATATTACCTCCATACACTAACCATATAGTGGTAGACACCAGTGTCTGCAGACTATATATTACCTCCATACACTCGTTGACTTTCACTCTTGTTCTGCATTTGGTCCAGACCAATATGATGACTTGTCCTGGCCACTTATCCCTGCAGATTTCGATACAAATATATCAGAATCCTCACTTTTCCAGCACCTCACTCCCTGCCCCCCAAGCTATATGGGATCCATTTAGGCAGGCAGGGTTTAGGTAGCTATAGGACACGATATATAGGCAGGGAGGATATAGGGCCTGTATAGGTAGGAAGGCAAGGTTTAAGTAGCTATAG
This sequence comes from Phyllomedusa bahiana, assembly GCA_025379985.1. Taxonomy (NCBI): domain Eukaryota; kingdom Metazoa; phylum Chordata; class Amphibia; order Anura; family Hylidae; genus Phyllomedusa; species Phyllomedusa bahiana. Next base: position 36,633 of record JAODAL010013864.1, read on the forward strand.
GGCCATACAGGTAAGCAGACAGGGTTTGGGAAGGCTATAGGGCCATATATGTAGGCAGGCAGGGCATAGGGTAGGCTATAGGGGCCCCATACAGGCAGGCAGGGCATAGGGTAGACTATTGGGGCCCGATACAGGCAGGCAGGGTATGTGGTAGTCTATAGGGTTCCCATACAGGCATGGCTTAGGGTAGGCTATAAAGGCCCAATAAAGGCAGACAGGGGGCTTAGGGCAGGTTGTAGGGCCCCATATAGGCAGGCAGGGGGCTTAGGGCAAGTTATAGGATCCCATATAGGCAGGCAGGGGGTTTAGGGCGGGTAATAGGGGCTCATATAGGCAGACAGGGGGCTTAGAGCAGGTTATAGGGCAGCGGTGGCGAACCTATGGCACGCGTGCCAGCGGTGGCACTCAGGGCCATCTCTGCTGGCACGCGTACCAGGCTGGCCACTCGCTGCCTTCCTGCACTGTCACCCGGACGCCGGGCTAGGGCTTGGCATCCAGGTCACAGTGTCGGACCTGGGGCCTTCGGTAGGCTCCAAGTCTAACACGGCAGGGCCTGCCGCGGACCCTCAGCACTGAGGGTCTGCGGTGTTCCCGTGTGCTCAGCTGGGCAGCAATGTAGTTACATCATCGCGCTGCTACCTGTCCTCGGTCGCACAGACGTCATAGGCTGTGTGACCGAGGAACTGCCGGAGGAGGGTCCCGCACAGGGAAAGAAGAGGACAGAAGAGGAGCGCGCGGCTGGGACGGAGGCATATATTAGTGTTGTTATTTTTATTTGTGCTATCTATATACTGGCTGTGGGGAGAGTTATCTATATACTGGCAGTGAGGAGAACTATCTATATACTGGCCGGGGGGAGAGCTATTTTTTTTAGTATTATTATTTATTTTAAAGCGTCATTGAGTCCAGGGCGCTGTACATTCTAGGGGGTAACATACATTACCTAAGTCAAACGAGTACAGGGATTAGGGATAATGACAATTGGACCTACAGAGGGAGAGAGGACCCTACCCGCGAGGGCTTACAATCTACAAGGAGGGGGAAAGAGACAGAAGGCAGTGAGGAGAGCTATCTATATACCGGCAGTGGGGAGAGCTATCTATATACCGGCAGTGGGGAGAGCTATCTATATACCGGCAGTGGGGAGAGCTATCTATATACCGGCAGTGGGGAGAGCTATCTATATACCGGCAGTGAGGAGAGCTATCTATATACCGGCAGTGGGGAGAGCTATCTATATACCGGCAGTGGGGAGAGCTATCTATTTACTGGTAGTGGGGTGTGGTATGTTTATTCTGGCAGTGGGGAGTGCTATCTATATACTGGCAGTGGGGAGTGCTATCTATATACTGGCAGTGGGGAGAGCTATCTTTATACTGGCAGTGGGGAGAGCTATCTATATACTGGCAGTGGGAAGTGCTGGCTATCTATATACTGGCTGTGGGGAGTGCTGGCTATCTATATACTGGCTGTGGGGAGAGTTATCTATATACTGGCAATGAGGAGAGCTATCTATATACTGGCAGTAGGAAGTGCTATATATACTGGCTGTGGGGAGAGCTATCTATATACTGGCTGTGGGGAGAGCTATCTATATACTGGCTGTGGGGAGAGCTATCTATATACTGGCAGTAGGGAGAGTTATCTATATACTGGCAGTGGGGAGTGCTGGCTATCTATATACTGGCAGTGGGGAGTGCTGGCTATCTATATACTGGCTTTGGGGAGTGCTGGCTGGCTATATACTGGCTTTGGGGAGTGCTGGCTGGCTATATACTGGCTGTAGGGAGAGCTGGCTATCTGTATACTGCCTGTGGGGAGCTATCTGTATACTGCTTGAGGGGAGCTATCTGTATGCTGCTTGAGTGGAGCTATCTGTATGCTGCTTGAGTGGAGCTATCTGTATGCTGCTTGAGGGGAGCTATCTGTATGCTGCTTGAGTGGAGCTATCTGTATGCTGCCTGAGGGGAGCTATCTGTATGCTGCCTGAGGGGAGCTATCTATATGCTGCCTGAGGGGAGCTATCTATATGCTGCCTGAGGGGAGCTATCTATATGCTGCCTGAGGGGAGCTATCTATATGCTGCCTGAGGGGAGCTATCTATATGCTGCCTGAGGGGAGCTATCTATATGCTGCCTGAGGGGAGCTATCTGTATACTGCCTGATGGGAGCCATCTACTGCCTGTGTGGACCTATATTCTGCCTGAATGGGGTTATCTACTGTCTGTTGGAGCTATATACTGCCTGAAGGGGGACATCTACTTCCTGTGTTGAGCTGTATACTGCGTGTGGGGACCTATATCTTTATACCTGCTTGCCTGAGGAGACATATAAATACCTGCCTGACTGAGGGGACATATATCTATATACCTGCCTGACTGAGGGGACATATATCTATATACCTGCCTAATTGAGGGGACCTATACACCTACCTGAGGGGACTTATATACCTGTAAGTAAGGAGTGCTGGAAAAGTGAGGATTCTAAGATATTTGTATCTAAATCTGCAGGCATGAGAGGATGGAGAAGAAACTGGAATGTGAACGACTCATCGGAGAAACGTCACCTGTGAGTCACTAAGTGTGCCACCAAATCTCTTATATGTGTGTAAAGTGTAATGGTTTATATTCAGTAATGGTGTGGTGGTATTATTCAGTCACTTTGTGATGGTCATACGTGGCTGTATTAGTCACTATGTGGTGGTGATATGAGGTCATTGTGTGGGTACGTGGCGGTATTATTCAGTCACTATGTGGTGGTGATATGTGGTCGTGGTGTTGTGGTATTAATCAGTCAACTGTCTGCTGAGCACCTGTGTACACTGCTATCTACCACAATATGGTCACTGTATAGTGGAAATATGGCAGAGGGATGGGCTATTTGGCCGTCACATCCCTCGTATTAATTGTTGTGCGGCCCCGCTTCCCAACGTCACCTCCCTGCTTCGTGCCGGTGGTGGCGGCACTTTGCGGTAACTAAGGTATTTTCCGGTCGCAGTTTCGGCACTCGGTCTCAAAAAGGTTCACCATCACTGTTATAGGGTCTCTATATAGGCAGGCTGGGGGCTTAGGGCAGATTGTAGGGCCCCATATAGGTAGGCAGGGGGATTATATAGGAAGGCAGGAGCTTCATATAGGCAGGCATAGGGTTCATATAGGCAGTGGGGTCATATATGAAGGCAGGCGGGTCATATATGAAGGCAGGTGGGTGTGTCAGAGCGGGAGGCAGAGGGTTCATATAGGCAAGCAGGGGGGATCATATTGGCAGGCATAGAGGTCATATTGGCAGGCAGGGGGGTCATATTGGCAGGCAGGGGTTCAGAGGCAGGTCGGAGGGTTATATAGGAAGGCAGGTGGGTGTGTCATAGAGGGAGGCAGGGGGGATCATATTGGCAGGCATAGGGGTCATATTGGCAGGCAGGGGGGTCATATTGGCAGGCGGGGGGTCAGAGGCAGGTCGGAGGGTTATATAGGAAGGCAGGTGGGTGTGTCATAGAGGCAGGCAGGGGGCTCATATAGGCAGGCAGGGGGGTCATAGAGGCAGGCAGGGGGTCATAGAGGCAGGCAGGGGGTCATATTGGCAGGCAGGGGGCTTCATTAATGTTAAAATGAATAAATAAATCGCTCACCTGCCCCATGCTCCCTTGATGTTACTGCGCAAACGGCTGGCCAGTCTCTGCTCGGCGCGGACCGCGCGATGAGGTGACATCATCGTGCAGCCCACATCAGCACTGTGTGCTGGTGCCTGCTAGGCCTTAAGCCAGAGTAGCAGAGCGGAGTGCGGTTGGCTCCGCTCAGCTAACGCTGGACAGTCCTGCAACTGAACGCTTGGGCCGGAGTGCCCGGATGTTCAGAGACAGTATGCGACGGGCCCCGCAGCTCTGTGTCCGCCAGCAGTGAACTAGTATGTTCACTGCCGGCGGTCACAGGAGCAGAACTACCGGGGTAGCAGACGTGTTAGCAGCTGCCCGGGCCCCCTAAGGTCCCAGGCCAGCCGCTATGTCTGCTACGCCGGTAGTTACACCCCTGTCATTAAAGGGAACCTGTCACATAGGTTATGCTCCCCTTATTGAGGGCAGGACAAGCTAGTGTCAGACCTGCTGTTCCCAGCACTGTGCCCCTTATTCAGTAAGATGCAGGAGTTTTAGAGCATTTACCCCTCAAATCTTATTCATGAGCAGGTGTTAGCCCCACAATACATAAGAGTTAATGCTGCAATATAGTGCACGACCATGTACACCATGCCTTGGTACGGGGTATCCTCTTCACAACCCCATTAAGCACACATTTGTAAGAAAAACACTTCAAGGCTTGGTATAATTATAATACTTTCATTTTCTTCAAGAACAACTTTGTTTACTTCCGTAAAAATACAAATAGCAACATAGTAAATATATAGAGATACAAAAAATTGGTAAACCTGACGTAATGAACGAGGGCTGAGTCCTCTAGTTCAGTCCTTCCACATGAGATGTAATGAGTCCATGGGTCCTCAGTATTTGCAACCGGACCCTCAACAGAGCTGAAGAAAAAGCCCGCACATCCTAGCGACGTTTCGGAAGATCCACTTCCTTTTTCAAGCATGCGCTGTGGGTGACAGGTTTGTCTACATATAGTAAGACAAGGTCACGTGATAGCCCATTCATAAAAATTCCCACACTCTTCAGGTTAGTCTCATGTTGCCTCTACGCTATCGCAACACACAAACACAATAGTTACATTTATAGAAAACATTTTAAACTAAAAACGGAATTTAATCCTTTAGGGATTAATGTCCCTAGCCTGTCGATCCAAAATGCTTCACGCTTCAGAAGCATAGGACCAATGTCACCATACCTTCCAGACACCTCTTCTAGGACGCACCACTTTAGATCACTTACTTGGTGTCTAAACTCTTTGAAATGACATGCCACATTGGTTTCACCGTACTTGCTAGTTTCCTGCTCACTGCTATCCTGCATCTTCTTTAGGTATGTACGTATCATGGACTTGTGCTCGTTTAACCTTTGCTTGACGGGACGGCTAATCTGCCCAACATACAATTTCCCACATGGGCATTTTAATGCATAAATTACATTCCTGCTGTTGCAGGTGTGATATCCATGCAGAGGGATCTCACGACCAGAGGTAGGATGTGTAATGTTAGGTCCTCTTATGATGGCGTTGCAGTTTACACACGCCATACAAGGAAAGGTGCCCTGTTTAGTTGTTTGTAATTTTTGCTGTCTGTTTTTTATTTCTTTGAAATCCGATCGAACTAGTTGATCTCCTATAGTTCTGCCCTTCTTAAATATACAACGTGGTCTATTTTTAAATAGATACCCATATTTCTCATCTTTTTGCATAATCTGCCAATATCGATTTATGGCCCTACGTATGATTTTTTAATGTTTCCCATATGTTGTAACAAAATTACATCTATCTTCTTCCTTCACAATGTTTCTTCCTCGTATAGTGTCTTCCCTATTCATCTTACCAACCTCCTCACCTACCTTTTTAATTTCATCAAGTTTGTACCCCTTATTCGCAAATTTAGAGATCAATCTCTCTTTCTGCTCACCATATTTTTGGTCATTTGAACATATTCTTCTGGCAACTTCAGCAGTATTATCATTTGATTTCGCCCGTGTACAGTTTTATTTCAGATTGCATTAGAAAACCCATAGGGGGTCGCTCGTTTCCCCCCATTGTCCAAAAACCGCCTCTTTTAAGTTAGCCAATCAAGACCCTCGCTTGAATTTCTTTTCTCGGCCAAACTTTGTTCGGGTTTAACTGCTTTATTTTTAGAGAAGGTTTCAGCTTTTATCTGATAATATTTTAATTAATAAAAAAGGCCGAGATTGCATTGCGCGATCTCTCCAAAAGCTACAAGGGAAAAAGGGTCTCAGCTTGATTGGTGGGATACCCAACCCCCCCGCTAGTAAACCAATCACTTTTTTCAGCATTTTACTGTATTTTGAACTTTTCCGCCTTTGATTCTGTTTTGGTAAATTTTCTTATGGGTTTTTAATGGTTCCTGTCGCTCCATTCTGATTGGCCGGTTTTCCCCGCCAATGAGAATAGTTTTTAAGAATTTAATTATGTATTTTCCGGAAATTTTCCCAATACCAAATTCTTGATATTGCGCCTTCTGATTTTTGGAAAGTGATTTTTTATTTTTTTTATTTTTGGGGTTTTGGCTCTTTTTCTGATTTTTTTTTTCCCCGCCTTTATAAAGGCGTTTTTTTTATTCATACTCCCGCAGGGGACATCTTTATGTTTTCTCGCTGTTTTCCACCCCGTCCGAATCAGAATAATGTGAGGCGCAGTCCCGAGGCCCTAAGCCCCGACTGGCCCCACACACTGGCGAGGCGGGGTAATTTTCCCCCGATGTATGAGCGCCCCTCCTCGGAGGGGAAATTTCTAGGGAGCCCCCGCGCCCAATCCCGACTGCGCCCCCACCACGGCGGGCGCGGCGGACTTTAAATGATATGTATGAGTGCAACCCTGGGCGGCAAAATCATAGGCGCGCGCCGCATGCGCCTAAGTCACGCACTTGCCCCTCAAACCTGGCAAAGGGCCGGAGGATTTTTAATGGATGTATGAGCGCTCGCCGGGCCCCGACAAAATCAGGGCAGGATTTCCCCGGAAAACTGGGGGAAAGGTGGCCCCGACGTGGCGGATTCATACTGCCCGCCCTCAGTGTTAAAACTTTAAAGGGGGATTTTTCTACAACTACAGAAAATTGAGAGATGCAATGCACGGTTGTAAACATTCCCCCTGTACCCTCAAACCCACCCCTTCTAGCAACACCTTCCCATCAAGGAGCCTACACTTAATTTCCAGGAAATTTCCAATCTTTCGAGGTACAATAACACAAGAGTTGTCCTGACTATCACTGGATGGGCTTCAAGCCCATAGTAGGTAGCAGTACGGATTTTCAATGAAAAAAAACCCCAAGTTCTTATCCACATGTGGTGGGGTTTTCCCACCTTAGATAAACAGAGTAAAAACTCAAAAAACATTTTTTGGGTACTTTCCCCATAGATTTGGACACCCTTGAAATAGTTTTCGCAAAAACTTCACAGCCCCTTTGGAATAGGAAAAGGGGGGGCCAACACCCGTATTTACAGATTGTTACAGTTCATGGAAAAGGCCTCAAAATTTTATTTAAACTGATGTAAGTTCAGAATTTGATTAAAAACCCCATGAGTTGCAAGAACCTGTAAAGGCTTTTTCACATTTTTTGATGTCCTTCCCTGGGAAAAAACCCCCTTTTATGGTTCACATCTGAGATTTCCTACAGATTTTTCACAAATTTTAGGAGGTGCCATATTTTTCTCCCGACAAATGTATTATTTGGGGTTTCCTATGAATAAAAAATTTTTTTCTATATATCGGTGGAACAAAAAATAAAGATTTTCATTTGCAAAAAATGGAGGGGGGACTCATTTTCGCTTCATTCACCACGCAATCTATGGTTTCAACATCCCCCCCATCCAAAAGCCCCCCATCATAAACTAGTTTGCCTTAAAAGAGACTACCGAAATCAGATCTGATCCATGGCCTATGGCTATGCCCTGACTTTTAATTATTTTGGTCAAAAATACATACCACTTTAGGGCAGAAATGGGAAATCTCATGTTCACTTTCCCCCGGTGTTTTATTCCTGATTCTCGAATTGGTAAAAACCACAAAATTACTTTAAATAATTCTGTTGGCACCCAAAAGAACCCTTTAAAATCATTGGATAGATATGGGCACAGGTGAAACATTACCTTAACATGGAGCGGAAAGAGGTGGCGCTCGCTAAGGTGTCCGGAACGGAAGCTTTTTTCAACCAATGGTCCCCCTTTATAGTGAACTTTTTAAGCAAAAATAAAATCAGACACCTAGTAACCCCCTTCAGATTAAATAAATGGTACCTAGATGTGAATTAATTGGGACCCCGGGGGGTTTTAAACTGATTGATTGAGGGAATATGTATAAAAAATTTTCCAACGGCGTTTGGGGAAATTTTTTGATGACCCCTTTTAGAATTTTGAAACGAATCATTAATACCAATTCCAAAATGTGTATAATAAATATAATTTTTATTGGTGGACGGGAAAGTTAGTATAGTTCGTGTTCTCAAACTTAATATGTTAAAAAAATTTACTTTTTTTTGGGGTTGTTGGCATTTTTAAAACTTAAAAGGTTATGGGGCTCTAAACAGTAGCTAAGATATTAATACTTTTTACTTGATTGATTTTTGAAAGGTCTGAATTTGTATGACATTATTTATTTTTTTATATTAAAGGAGTTTTCTTTATTAAAAACTTTTAGCCTACTTCAAATTTTGGCAGAAAGGATTTTTTAATTCAGGGGCGTGCTTCTTTTTCCCTTTCTTCTCCCCCTTCCCCCCTCCCCTCAGACACAAAAGCTCCCTCCAAAAATTTTTATACAGCAGGGGAGGGCGAGGGGGGTTTTTCTCCGAGTTAACCTGTGTTGCCGCCAGGCTGTTGCAGGCTCTGGATCAGCGCACTGTCACTCCCCGGAACAGGGGACAGCAGGGAGAAAGGGCTGATCTATGATTTTTGGAGAGGTCTTGAAGCGTGTATCAAATTTGCAGCAAATTTTTTATCCACTGTGTGAAGTTTTAAGGGCGCATTTTGGGGCGGGGTGTCCAACCCACAATATATCAGTGTAGAAAAGGGGTAGGTAAGAACAAATATAGATTTTGCAAAAATTTTTACTTATGAGATCTTCATATTTATTTAAAACATCAAAAAGATACACTAAATAGCCATGTTACAAAGGGTGTGAATACTACAGAAAAGCGCAATACCATTAACAGAGATTATAGCCCACCCCAAACCAATCCCTTTGAGCAAGCAATTTGATCTCGTTCTGGGGGTAAATGGAAAACTCCGGTTTTGGGTAAAACTTGAAAAGTGTTTTAGCAGAGCCGTTAACCTCCTTTGGATCTCTCGATCTCTCAGGGATTTAATCGAATTAGAAAGGAATGATAGGCTCTGCGCCTGCGCGACGTTTGGGGACCCCCCCTTTGTCAAGCTCGCCTGCAATGGTCGGGCAAGATTTAAATACCTGTCGTTCGCTTCTTTAACTTTGTGTGTCTGACTGCTATTAACATTGTTTCTCCCTATTTTTATACTGTATTTGAAAACTGGAAAAAAGAGTGATTTATGTACTGTATGTCCTATTACAAACTAACCCTGTAAAAAGGTTAGACAAAAAAAAATCACCACATTAAAGAAAGCGCTCCATCTACATTCTTCATTTAAAATCCCTTTGGACTCAGCGCTTCTACCCTATTTAATCCAAATACCTCTCTCTGAAGTAAACGTCTTTAGTATTAGTTTTTTTCCTGACTCAATGTGTTCGATGATCTGCCATCTGAGTCACTTTACATTAGCCACAGTCAAAAAATTTTTGGGCGATATTTGTTTCCCCATTTTGTTTTTTTGTTTTGTTTATTTTTTGTATCCCTTTGTCCCATTTTAGTATAATACAACGAAATTTGGATTATGTCTTTAATTCTTATGCGTACTTGTCTAGGGGTTTTGCCCAAAAATTTTTTTGCCACATGGGCACTTTAATGTGTAAATCACATTAGTTGTATTACAGGTATAATAACCTTAACGTATGGTATCCCTTTAGTAGGGTGTGCATTGTATCCCTTTTGATAGAGAGAAATTTTTGGCGTTGGGGGGGGGAAATGTCCCCCTTTTTAGTGTAATACCCCCTGTCGTTTTTCTAGTATTTCTTAGATCAGAAGTACATAAATTTCAAAATTTTGGCCTTTGCGTATGTAAAGGGGGGTTTTGTCTTTAAAACATCTTCCAATGTGGGATCACTTTGTAGTTATTCCAAGCTTTGTTGATGGTGTTTCTAATTAAATTTAGCTGATCGTCATATATGTAAAAAACATTTTTTATTGTTATTTGTTTTCTTGGTTTCTCTAGATGCTTCCTTCTTTTTTCTTGGAAACTTATTTGCTGTTTTTTTTAAAACCCCTTCCTAGGGTCCCCCCACGGCAAAATTATCTATCATTTGCTTTTTATTTTTTGGTACTCGTATCGTGCTACAGTGCGCCTTCCCAAATGAACTGTCCTTTGGGAAAATTGCTTTTGTTACATCGGAGCTGAAAGCTATCTAGTAAAAATATTGTTTACCCCATTTCTTTTTAATGAGTGGTTCAAATTTCCATTGTTTTTATAGACGTTAATTAGAAAATTTTTATTTGACTTCTCTGTTAGAGTAAATTTGTAGTGGATGGATTTATTAATGGAAGACATGAAAGGGTTTTTGTTGTTCGTTTTTCCTCGCATCGACAAAATTTTTCCCGTATCTTGGCCCCTGCGATACATTGGGAAAACGGTCGTGGATGAATTTGGTTTCCACTGTTCAAATATATATTTGCAAGCACGGGGCAATCGGAGAAAAACCCAAAGATCCATGCCTCTACTCTGACGAATATGTAAAAAGTCCGCGAATCCCGGGGGGCCCTCGTAGCCCCCTTTTCCCCCATATTGTTAATGGATGATAGTAAATATATTCAAAAAGGTTTTGCAATTAGTAATAGATATTTTTTTGACCCTAATGTTTTCCCACCCGGTGCAACATATACAAGGGGCGTACTTAAATAAAGGCGATATTACAAAAATTCAGCAAGAATTAAAAAGACACAAAAAGAATTATATGAAAAAATCGGGAAAAATCAACTCCAATATTCAAAAAACAAAGGAGCAAATGATGTCTGTGAAATAGCAAATTGAAGGGAACGCGGGCTACCCCAAAAGAAAAAGTTTAACATGGGCAAAAGAGCGCAAAAATTACAAAACAAATTGGGCTGACGCAAGCAAATGAAACATTTTACAGAAGCAGAATCATTGACAGCAATCGCTGACACTCAGCCCAAAGGGCAGAATCAACTTTTTTAAAGGAGAAGAAAAAGACGGAAGTGCCCAAAAGCGAAAATGAAGAAACCCCAGGTTCCAAAAAAAACGCAATGAAGAAAGCCGCAAAAAAAAAGTAAATAATTTTGGGCGTTAATCTATCTCGAAAACATTGTTAAAAACGCTGAACAAGCTCTGATAAAAGGGCTTAATTTTGCCCCTAAGAAAATTTGGACATATTTGAGTTTGAAAAGGCTTTTATTGTTTTGTAGAAAAAAAAGATTGCCATGATGTTGGGGACAGAGAGGTGGCATGCTAGTAGAACTAAAAAATTATATAAAAAGAGTACTTTGATCCCACGATTAGCGGGCCCCCTCGAATCTTTGAAAAAGTTGTCAAAAAAGAAATCAAAGAAAAATGGGAAAAAGTTGCCCCAATAGGCCAACGGTCCCCCAAACCCTTCGAGAGACCAACGCACGCCCCTTTAAGAATTGCAAAAAAACGATCAAATCATTATAAGACCGGTGATAAGGGTTTGGGGGGTCGTTCCCCGATAAAGGTGCCTATTTAGCGAAGCTAAAAAACAACTTAATGCAAGCAGTATACCAAATTGGGTTCGACAGACCCCACTTCAAAAATCAAAAAATTAAATTTATCAGGTGTTGAAAGGGGCTGAAGAATTAGGAGTGATAGTAATGTACTAACAGCTTCTAACAGTGTTTCCTCGAGCCCCTTCTGTACTTGTGCCCAAAAAACAAAAAGCTTGCAAGACCCCCCCCTGACGCCAATTGTCTCTGGAATTGGGTCAGTTTTTCAGCCCGTAGCCCCTTACATTGACGAAATTTTTTCAGCCCATAGTGAGAAATTTACGAAATGCCTAAAGGATACTAACGAATTCCTTAGGAGATTTCAACGATTGAAATGCTGAAGACACCCTATTGTGCACTTTGGTATTAAAAGCTTTCACAATGTCCCACACAAAGAGGGTATAGAGCTAATTAAGAACATTAAAAAAATAACCATAATCTTACCAACGGGTGATTGAACATGATGGGTTTGCTTGAAAAATTATTATATAAAATACTTCCGCTTTGGCACGGGGTTTTTTATTCAGAAAAAGGTACATCGATGGGGGCTCCGATTTTTCCCCCTGCTTTGCAAATATTATGTTGAACATGTGGAAGCCAGATATCTCCCCGGACCCTTTGCCCCAAAGTATCGGGCCATTGGTCAGTCGTGGATGATATTTTTTTGTATGGCGAGGAAATATGGAATACTAACACATTTCATGTCTTCCCCTTTAAAAAGATCCATCCACTATAGAATTTACTCTAACTAGTAGAAGTCAAAATAAATTTTCTAGATGTAACAGTCTATAAAAACAAAGGAAAAATTAGAAACCACTCTATATAAAGGAAATGGATGGAAAAAATTTTGTTACACTGTTGCTTTCTGCTTCGAGTGTAACAAATTTAATTCCCAAAGGACAGTTCATGGGCTAAGGCGCTCTGTGCACAGATAGGGGTTACCAAAAAAAAAAAAATGTAGATAAAATTTTTCCGTGGGGGACCCTAGGAAGGAGTTAAATAAAAACGCAAATTAAGTTTCCAAGAAAAAAAAGAGGGAAGCATCTATGAGTAAACCAAGAAAAAATAAATAACAATAGAATAATGTTTCTATCAGTATTGACGATCTGCTTAATTAATTAGAAAAAACCATCAACAAAACTTGGAATTACTAAAGTGTCCCCAATGTGTAAAAGTTTTATGTTTGTAAAGGGTTAAAAAAAAAAAGTGTCCCTTAGTTCAGCCGTTGTGTAAGGTGTTGATCGAGGAAGGCAAAAAACCCCAAAGAGGGAGAAGCAATTGCCCCTCATTTTAGGGAAAAAATTCTTGACTCCATCGGAAATCGAAAAATCCGGGGATCAATGACCCCTTCCTCAATCTAGTCATTAACTTGTTTATTATTACGTCAGAAATGAACCCCAAACCCCTTTTTGAACTGGTTATTAAATTTCCCCGCCCAGCCCCTTGGCGGGAAAATTTCCCATAGTCTCATGCTCTTACGTAAAAAAATCCCTTTCTTGTTTATGTAAAAAACTTTCTTCCTCAGACGTAAAGGATGCCCCCTTGTTTTAGATACAGCCCTGTGTAAAAAAAAAAATCTTGGGAGGATCTCTTTATTGCCCTTTTTGATGTTTTTAAAAACAATTTTTATGTCCCCCGAACCCTTCTTTTCTCAAAAACAAAATAACCCTAATCTTGCCAATTTTCGGGGAAATTTTGTCCACCCAGCCCTTTTTATTTTTTTTGTTGCCGCCTTTGTACCGTTCAAGCTCTACAATGTCTTTCCTGTGCCTGGTCCCCAAAAAATGTACACAAATTCCATGTTGGGGTCTAACCAGTGATTGATAATGGGAGAATAATGTTTCTCATGTGCATCTATGCCCTTTTAAATGAAACCCATGTCCTATTTGTTTGGCTGCTGCTCCCTGCAGGGCTGTACAATTAAGTTTACTGTCCCCCCAGGTTTCCCCAAGTCCTTTCCAGTCACTTTTTTACCCAGTGTTTTTCCATTTAAATGAAATCTGATGGATTTCTCTTCCCGTGCAAAACTTGCTTTTTTATCAGTGTTAAACCTCACTCCCATTTCCCTGCCCAGGCCCCCAAACTTATCCAGATCCCTTTGTAATAATAGGGAAAGATGTTTTAAAAAACAAACCCCAAATTTTTTATCGCAAAGGCAGCGATTTGAAATTTAGTAGACATTTGATCTAAAAGTACTAGAACCGACGGGAGTTTATCTACTAAAAAGGGGGGGGCTTTCCCCGCCTCAAAATGCCAAAATTGTCTGCTATATAAAAAGGTGATCAGCATCCCCTACTAAGGGTATCCCTTTGTATTAGAGGTTATTATACCCGTAATACAAATAATGTGATTTAACCCTTAAAATGCCCCTGTGGGGAAATATTGTTGGGCAAACCTCTAGACAAGTCGCATAAGAATTAACGAACATAAATCACAAATTGTTTTTATTATACTAAAATGGCACAAATTAAAAACAATTTTAAAAAAAAACAACAAAGAAACAATATGGCGAAACAACTATCGCCAAACTTTTTTTTTGACTGTGGTCATAATGTAAGTGATTCAGATGGCAGATCATCGAAACATTGAGTCAGGGAAAATACTAATACTAAGAGACGTTTACTTCAGAGAGAGGTATATTGGATTAATAGGCTAGAAGCGCTGAGTCCAATGGGATTAAATGAAAAATGTAGATGGAGCGCTTTTTATAATGTGGTGATTTTTCTTGTCAAACCTTTCTCAGGATTAGTTGTATAGGACATACAGTACATAAATCACTGCTTTTTCCCAGTTTCAAATACGTGTAGTAAAAATTAGGTAGAAACAATGTTAATAGCAGTCAGACACACAAGATTTAAATGAGAGCGAGACGACAGGTATTTAGTCTTCCCCGTACCTTATTTGCAGGCGGAGCTTGACAAAGGGGGTGGTCCCTGAAACGTCGCGCAGGGCAGGCCTATCTTTCCCTTTTAGCTGAGAGTACGAGTGTAGTGCCTGGAGAGATCGAGAGATCCAGAAGGAGGTTAAGCGGCTCTGCTGAAAAGCACTTTTCACAGTGAGCAACATCCCGTGAGTTTGCCATATTACCCGCCGAACGAGATCAGAAATTGCTTCGCTCTAAGGGATTGTGATTAGGGTCGGCTATAACCCTTTTGTTATATGGTATTGCGCTCTCTGTAGTATTCACAGCCCTTGTAACATGGCTATTATACGTGTATCTTGTTGATGTTTTAAATGCAACATATGAAGATCTCATATAGTAAAAATTCTTTGCAAAATCTATATTTGTTCTTATCCTGACTCCTTTCTACACTGATATGCTAAGAGCAGAGCAGGGGGGATGTAAGTGTTATTATACCCCCTGCTTAGCATACAAATCTCCATCTCAAGCAACAACAAACAAACCCTATCAGAACAGACACAGGGCAGCTGTGAAGTGTGTTACTATACTCAGGATGTGTCACTAATACAGCAGAGCATAAACCATTCACATGCCCCCCTGATCTGTTTTATTAGTATAGTCACAGCTCCACAGACACATCATGATTAGAGTAAATCACTTCACTGCTGTCACATTGTACTGACCACCGATCAGCCTCACCTCTGCTCTCCTCAATCTGTGTAGAGAGCAGAAGGGAGCAGGCACACACAGGGTTAATCCAGCTACACAGACACAGAAGCCAGAGCCCTTCCCCTCCCTCCCCTACAGAAGCATACTGCGCTGGAGGGGCTCTGTGCTCTGACCTGTATTCAGAAACAGATGAGTCATCAGCACTGACAGCCAGTGAGATAAAGATAACAGGTCAGCTGCTATAGGGATTTTCAGAAGCTGATGCACTACTACTAACAGGGATAACTCAAAATCAGTAGGACATTTGTAATGAACATATATTGCAAAGCTGCTTGTTTTTTAAAGATCTTTTAATTAAAACCCAATCATTGTAGCGAGACAACCCCTTTAAAGTACTGTAAGGCATGTACTCCGGCGTGTACTCTGAAGGGGGGAGAGGGGGCGGCAGCCCGCCGGCCCCATAGATATTAATTACTCAGGGGCCCCTGTACGCCATGAATTTTTTCCATGTCCCCTTCTCCCCCCGCTCGGGTACTGCCCCCGAGCGGGGGGGGGGAAGGGGGCGTAATCCATAGTACTTTTTGAGAACTAGGGGAAAAAACCTTTAATAAAATGGGACGTATTTTTCCCGTTTTGGCGCGTTTGCTGTGAATTAGGGGGCCCCTGAAATATGTCCCAGTCATTGCCGTGTGAACTTTTGCCTAAGCTTTGATTCTCTTAACAATATTTTTATTTTTTGTTTTATTTTTTTTAAAACCCTTAAAAAAAATTTATATTTAAAAAAAAAAAAAAATTAATGGGGGTTGGAACTTTGACTATTGCGAGACGGACGATAGTTTTAATTTTTTTTTTTGGGGGGTTCTTTTTCACAAGATGAAAACGATTGATAAAAATTCCCAAAGGACATCAATAATAAAAAGGGACTGCCCCAAAAAACCTTTAATCCATTTATTTTATCCCTTCACCCCTTTTTCCCATTTGCATGGAGTATATAGGAATAAAAAAAGCACACAACATTAAACAAATGGGAAATCATTTTTGCCCTTTATTACTGAGAGTTTTTTTTAGGCCATTGGGGTTCTTAAAAAACCAAACAAAGGTTTCACCCAAAAGGGTATGTAGATTTCCAACTTTCAGTTAGAAAGACTTGCTTTTGACAAAAGATACAAAAAATTGGGAAAAAACAAGTTTTTAGGTTTAGGACTTTAGACCAGTAGGTAGGGGGGTTCCCCCGGGCCCCCCCGCTAATTGATTTCGTGGCTTCGGTGGGTTTTTTAAGTGGATTACCCTTTGCCTCACCCCATTTTTTTTTGTCTGTCTCATCATCGGGGATCTTGAAAAAATGTATTGGGTTTAATAAAAAGGGAGGGTTTTTTATGGCCCCAAAAAGGGTTTAAAAGGGTTTTAAAAAAAACATCTAAAATTTTAAAAACATCAACTCTCCCTGGGGATTCTCAAAAAAACAAAGAGGGCCCCCTAAACCTTAAACCCCCGGGGTACCATGTCTGGGGACTTAAGTAATGTTTATAATTATCATTTTGAGGGAAAAAAAAAAAGGGAAATTAATGATAATTATTGCATTACTTAAAATTTGTATTAGCAAGCTATTTTTTCTGTCCTTAAGTCATGTTGAATGATGGATTTGGTCTTATCTTTGATCCCAAATAACTTTTTCAAGTTTACACAAGCCTTTAAGTAAAGGGGGCAGCCTGGCCCGAAATTGGGGTTTATTCCCAAAAAATTGAATTTGGGCTGAAGGTAAGGAAGTTAATTACTTATGAGTGGGCCCAAATTTTTGAAGAGCTTGTCAGAATTCTTTAAAGAGTAAAGAAAATTTTTTATATGTTAACTGTTTGTTTGGTTTTGAAATGTATATCCCATATGATTTTGGCTTATTGTGATTGGTTTAGGTGAAAGGGCCAAAACCCCCTATTCAAGGCCCTGACCTATAAAAAAAGGCTGTAAAGGTGAATAAATTTCTTTTTGTTGATTTGAACTAAAAAAACCAGTGATCCCCTGTGTCTTTTAAAACCGGGTCGTTGGGGAAAAATGGGGAGCCTGTTAGAAATTTGATTAGGCCACAACCCCCCTCCTGGTGCGTACTTATCCTTGGGGAATTATACCTGTTTTTTTTGCTTTTTTTTTCCTTTAGATGGGTAAAAAAAATTTGGGAGCTTTTGTACCTCAAGGGTATTTGTAAATTTAGAATCAATTTATAAGGGAGCAACTCCAAGTTTTACTCACTTTCCTCTCTTTCACAATCAGATTTGTTTAGGAGCCCATGTATCATGGGGTGCTCTGGGGCCCAAAGGAAAATTGGATCCAAACTTCTTGGGCGTCACGCCTTAACCACTTTTAGCCCCCCAACCTGAAAAAAAATAGTTATGACCAGAAATTTTTTTTTGGGTTTTTTCCCCTTGCGTTTAACAGTTGGTTTAAATTCTTCCCTTTTTTTAAAGACGCGTTGGATGATGCCCTTTTTTTAAATTTGAGACAAGTTTGGGACTTTATTGGGGGGGAAAAGTTTTCGTTCCTTATAAAAAAATTGCAGTATTTTATTTTTTTTTAAAATTTTTTATTATTTATTTTTTTTTTCCCTTTATTCACATTACCTTAAAAAAACTTGTTAGATTTTTTTTAAGGTTATTACCCGGGGTTTTAGATACCCAAATAAAGTGTAGGGTTTTTTTGTTTCATGGGAATTTATGCCCCAAATTTTTTGTATTTAAAAATTTATTTTTATTTTTCTTTTTTTATTTTTTTATTCTTTTTTTTTTCTTCCACTTTTTATTTTTTTTTTTTTTCTTTTTTTTTTATCCCCCTGAAGGGAGAACTGTAAATTTTTTTAAAAAAATTTTTTTTCACTTAAATTTGTTTTAGCATATTTTTAAATATGCTAATACCCTTTTAATTTTGTGTCAAATCTGGGCACCCGTGATTAGGACACCCCACAAATGCGGTTTCCCAGTCACTGGCTTGTTACGGGGAGACAGCCTTGGGCCTGTCAAAAACCCCCGAGCTGACTGTGCAGCCGTTCCCCGCGAAACTGTAGGTCACCGGGTGTTCCCATCACCCAACAGGGGTAAGGAAAAACCCTTTTATTGCCTGGGTAACGCACCGCCGAATTTAAAGGGTTTAAAGGGATCGGGGGTGTGGAGGTTTTCCCCTTTCTCCCCCCGATGCTCACAGAAAATGCTCTGGGAAAGGGGGTGTGTAGTAAGCCCCCCATCGCGCGCAAAATTTCGGCGCCGGACACGCAAACCCCCGAGGGCTTTCAGCGACGCCAAAAAAACATCAATTTCAGGCGAACCCCTCGCAATTTCTGAAACCAAAAAGGGCGGTGCCCCGGTCGTTAAAGGGGTTAATTGGTGGTGCGGGGACTCATTTCCCGGGATGAAAGGACAAAAGGAAACCCGGGGATTCGGAGCTAATCTGAGGTGTGTGTGGTGCTTTACCTTGGGCGCACCGGCTACTTGCTGGCAACTATGAGTTGATCTTTTGTATATATAGTGGTGCAAAAGGGTTTGGGGAAACGAATTTAAGGCTGTATGAGTTGAAACCCTTTGGGGGCACTGGCTATTTTCTGTGATATGAGTTTACCAAATCCAGGGGCTGACAGATACCTTTTGGGTTTTATCTGTTTAAATTTCTGTGGCCCTTTTTTTATTTTGATTGTTCCCTTTGGGAAAAAGTGGATTTAAAAAATTTTTTGAAAATTTACTGCTGTTTTTTGTTTCTTTTTCCTTTTTTTGGGGGCTCCCCTTGGCCCTTTTCCCCATTTGGGTTTTTGGGGGAAAAAGAACATAGTTACTGGCATATGAGGTCATCATACCTCTTGCTCCACTTTTATCCTCCATATACTTTTTAGGGTACACCAATATTGTCTTTTTGGAACATTTTTTCCCCACATATGATGTAAACTGGAACATTTTTTCCCTGTATATGATATAAATCTTTCCCTTATCAGTCCCCTGAGGATATGTTTGGGACATTGAAATATGTTGGGATGTGTGTATAATCTTTCACTTGTGACTGGGATGGGGACTTGTATTTGTAATTCCTCCCTTGTAGCTAGAGCAAGTGTGCAGTAGGGAAAGGCTCTGGACAGGGGCGTCCTTTTTCAGGGCAATTTCCCTGTGGTTAGGTTTTTAGGGTAATCCAGGTCAAGTAGGGTATAACAGGGTTCCCTGCCAGGTTTGTTCCCGATCTGTCTTACAAGTTTCTAGGCCTTTTTGTATTTCTCTGATTACTCATTTTAGCTATTTATTAAAACGTTTACGTTTTAAATACGTACCTTTTTTTGTCTGTAAACTTTCCAAAATAGAATGGCATCAGATATTATCTTAGTAGAACAGGGTGGTGTGCCAGATGATACAAAAGACTGTGTTTTGCTCTTACATCCCAAATAACACAGCCCTGGAGGGGAGTATCAGTGTGGCCTTAAAGAAAATGATTTCTCTCACTGATGAATTAGCCTCAAATGCAGGAATAAATTATCCTTTTCCTAAATGGACGTAGGGGATGAGGGATGAGGATGGGGAGCCATCATTACCAATGTGCTTATAGCTCGTAGCAAAAGCTGTTAACAATATGATGAGTGCAAATATAATGGTGCTATAGGTGAGGCATCTTGATGGAGAGGATGATATCTCTGGGCAGTTAGATCACCCAGAGGAGGATTATAACACAATGTAGAGAACCCAGAATAGAGACAAGACCCAGAAGGGGGATGGGAGCTGCAGCAGTGTGTTACCAGCCGTATTGGCTAGAATCAGTTGGTATGAAGCCCAGCTTCCCTCATAGAGAGCAGCCCATGAGAAAGAACGCTTAGGGCAACATGTATAAATCATGGCACTGCTAGACCAGTTCTAAATTGCATTAAGCTAGTGTAGACTGCACTAGAATGTATGAACCTGTTCTTCTGCAATTCATACATACAGGCGCATTGTAGAGTCAATACGACAACTTTGGCTCAGGCACCACTTTTAACTTGGTCTGGCTGTTCTAACTGTTCGCAGGAAAGTTCTGGCGTCAAAGAATCATAAATGTGTCTACTTCTATGAATGTGGTGCAACACGCCCCCAGAACACTCCAAAACTTTGGCAAGCTAAAAACTGTCTTTGGCGCAGTATCGAGGCACTTATCGTGCCAAAGTTTGGAGTATGCCTGTTCATACATCTATAGAACTAGTCTACTACAGTTTTTTGATGCCAGAGTTCTGGCGTAGCCCTGTTCATACATGTCGCCCTTAGTCTCACCTAGGTATATTTCATATTCAGGTACTCATTTGAAAATGCAAACTTTTAACAGGGAATTAATATGGATATCAATAAATTATAGTCATAAATTATATAGTTCTATAATACAGGGTTAAAAGTGAAGCAATTTCTCTGTTTCTCCTGATACGTGTTTTCTTTCATGAAGATTGTGTCCTTGTGTTGTTTTGGGAGAACCTCAGACAGACTCCTGTAAGTGCCAACAATGAGTTTATTATGAGTTACCAAGGACAATGCCAGTCTAGATGTTTAGGAGAAAAGTCACACGAGCCGTGTTATTCTGTCCTGTGCAGTAGAAGCACTGTCCTTTAGATATCTCAGAATCATTATGTTATACAGCTAACCAGAGCTTAGAATAATCAGAATAATTAGAGGTGTGTTTTTAGTACTGACCAGTAAAGATGCTTATTAATGATTATTAATGAGATGATTGTTATAATACATGAATAATAATAAGAGGTGTTGCTAAGAAAGATGATTATAAGATATAATCCAATAACAATATATCTGTTTTGCATAAACCACTGAAAGTTCATAAAACTGTTTGCCCCATTTCTAATACAGGAGAAAGGATGTAACGACACTTTGGGAAATGTCTCTTGTTCTTTCGACATTGTATGTACAAACAAATTTATAATTTGGACACCGCACAAACAAAGCTGGGAGATATTTTAGACTCCCATAACAAAAATGGAGTTTTAATTTTTTTTATTGAAGGAAGATTCAAGAAATACAAAACAGTCATTAAATGGGTATGAAGACTCCTCCCACAATTCAGCCTTTGGTAACATTAAGAAATACACGTGGACACATAACAGATACTGAGAAGGTGTAAATTACCTCCAGATTCTCTATAGAGACAAAGAATAGGGAACACGATTCATAGGCGGGATGGAGTCTATACTGAGCAGAAACAGAGCAGATTCCCGGCCTACTGGGCATTGGACTTGTGCTAGAGCTGAGGCTACAGCAAGGACATTAGACCAGAAGGTACACAGTAATGGGCAAGACCAGAATATGTGGAATAGAGACCCATGATTACCACACGGTCTCCAGAAGTAGGGAGAGGAATTTGTTTAAATTATACTAACATGGGCAGAGGTATAGTAACACCGAGCTAAGAGCCTCAGGTATTGTTCCTTAAAACTGGAGCTTGCAGGTGCTTTATGTGCCCAGTATAAGTTTTTTCTATTTTGAGTCATAAAAAGTCTTTCTCCCAATTTAGTTTGTTAACCATTTGGATAAATTGGAGGTTTTGGTGAGAAGATCAGATAACATTCTTGTTCCTTTATGATATCTCAGGAGAGAATATTGGCAGATATTTAAAACAGGAATCAGAACCCCAAATTTACTTTCAATATTCTCTTTCAGAAAATGAGTTACTTGTGGATATCTAAAGTGATTGGACAATGGAATTGTATATTTCTCAACCAATTTGTGGAATTGAATTAATTCCAGACCCTGGTAGAGATCCTCAGTGGAAGCAATGCCTAATGTCAGCCATTGAGTCAAATGTTAGGGATGCTTCTGGCAAAGTTAGAAGAGGGATGGAAAGTGATGAAGAAGAGATTGTAGGGAAGTTAGTAGCTCCTTCCAGTATCGGAGTGTGACTTGCACATTGGGTGAGCCACCAGTGGCCAAGGGTTAACAATACAGGGCCAGAGAAAGGGAAGGCTGTGAAGAGCAGGCTCTGTGAAGGCCCACAGTTTGTTATTTGGTGGTGCTCTCCATGCCCTAACCTGGTTATATGATATGATCTCAAATTAGGCAAGTCTAGACCCCGCAAATTCATCTTCCATATCATGAGAGAGGAGCCAGGCTTGGCCTTTTTGATGGCCAAAGGAATGGATATTTTGGCAATGGAAAGTCCTAAAAATTTGCCTAATAAGAATAAGAAAAGTTCTGAAAAACACTTTAGGCAAAATAATCCTGTATAATACTATTCTGCCCGGCCAGGAATTGTCGACTCGGGATATTCAGTCAAGTTCATGTTGGAGAGACTTTAGAAGGAGAGGAAAGTTAGTTTTGATGTAAAATAGCAGATGTTTCCCATTTGGAAGGGTAAGTTTCCTGTAGGTTAGAAGGAAGATTCAGCCCCAATATCATTGACTTAGAAAGATTAATCCTATAGTAGAAAACTATTGTTCCAAATGGTCTGAGCTGGGACATCACATTGTTTCCTTTTAATTAATATTCTTGAATAAACTGCAAAGTAAAATTTCTTTATCTTGTGTTTATATTTGGTTATTTTTTGTATTTGTTTAATAAAGTTTGATTATTTTAGTGCTAATTACCTCATGGGTTACTTAGATCTACATCATTTTGGTTACTAGCACTTTATTACGAGGACTATAGCGCACATAGGTTTCCCTGATGAAGGAATTTGTGACATTGTGAAATACTTAGGGTCTTGCAGCTCCAATCAGTGATGTCACCAGTGTACTGCGCAAATATCACATGCAGTAAGAGCGCCCCCAGCCGGGGCATTAGGTAATATCTCCTGTGTTGTGTGCTGTGCTTTCGTCTTCTTTTGGCTCTGGACTGGGCATTTATGAATTTATCACTATATGTTATTCGGAGCTCTAGAATCTATGGGCCACATGAATGAAAACTGACTAGTCTAAAATCCTTTTTTCCATAACAACAATTAAGCCCCCCTCAAATTTTTTTTCCAGAGCACTATATGACAGAAGGGCACTCTGTTTGGGTTGTTTTGGCAACAAAGGGGGATTTTAGACCCATACAGTTTTCATACATGTTCACATATGTTTCCAAGAGGGATAAGTTTACCGAAATGATCCAATATGGACTCTATCACCCGCCATGGACTGAAATGATGTGAACAGAAACTTTTATAAAGGTGTGCTATGTTTATTATTCATATTTATTATAACGAAGTCAGAGATTTACATTGGTAATTTGATGTTGTTGGGATATAGCCTATATGGGAATTATTACTTTTTGTTGTTTAGACTTAAGAACAATGCAACAACGGATGACGTGTCACCAATATTCCCTAATATCAATAATCTAAAGTACAAAAAGGGAAAAAAAGGCCAAAAATATAACTTATATTAAATAAAAATTAAAACAATGAAATGTGACAACAAAAATCTATTAGTCGATGCCACTGCACTGATTAGAGAAGACGTAAAGTACCAACGCAAGAGAACATCTACAGCCGTGGTAGTCTACAATCTCAATATCCTAATATTACAGGATAGTCGTCCTAATGAGGGTGTTCCCGTCTGGTAAAAACAAAGAGAACCTATTCCCGATAATGTAGATAGTATCAAGTAATTACTCCATTGCACATATAAGGAAAACAACGGAAGAATGGAGTGTGTATGATAATTGTGTGCAATATAAAATATAACTTTTACTTCACAATTTTAAAATATTGTGCGGCTGAGCACTCAACATATTACATATGGATATATGTTCAATTATTGTACCCAATACACATATCCAAAAATATAGATTCCGTCAAATAGAGATATGTGACGGCATCTATATCCATATGTAATATGTTGAGTGCTCAGCCGCACAATATTTTAAAATTGTGAAGTAAAAGTTATATTTTATATTGCACACAATTATCATACGCACTCCATTCTTCCTTTGTTTTCCTGTTCCCGTCTGGTACCTAACCCTTAGGCTATGTTCACAAGGCTTAAAATAGGACTTATTTCAGTCCGTAATTATGCGCCGGAGTGCGCAAATTACGGCTGGAATACATCCTAGTCATTACGGTAATCCACAGTTCCCATAGAGAACCATGGATTACATCTCCTTTTCCTGCTCGGCGAATCTGCCAAGGGGGGGAGATGAGTGACATGTGAATTACCAGCGGCGTATACGTGCCGCTGGTAATGATTGTCTATGGGCCGGCGAGGTGCCGCCCCCCGCTCCTCCCCTCACTCTCGCCCGACCCCGGCCACACAGCTTAAATGCAGGGCGTAATTACGCCCTGCATTTAAGCTGTGTGAACCTAGCCTTAGACAAACTAAACGAACCCTAATAGGCCCTCACATAATCGTCCCAATATGTTTCCATTAATCCAAGATGTAAACTTAACTTCATCAGGATACAAGGTTATGAAGAAAGGAGGGATCACTAAGTCCACAATCACATAAAAATGACCAATAGCCAATGATAGACAATCAGTTCAAATAAATAAATGAGGGTTAATGTTATAAGATTATAAGAATTATTCAAACTGACCCATGGACGACATACAGAAACATCCATAGAATGTAGTCTATTAAACATTTTTATTTATATTGACCTTTTTCTGTATGTCCTTCATGGGCCCCTTGTCGTAGGTACTCTACATAATCTCTAATCAGTGCTGTTGCATCGACTATCAGATTTTTGTTGTCACAATTCATTGTATTAATTTTTATTTAATAAAAGTTATATTTTAGGACTTTTTTCCCTTTTTTGTACTTTGATTCTTTAGACTTACACTAACCCCCCAGATCTAATGTGCTCATGTTCTGTACATTGTTATAGAACTTACACATTGTTATTGGCTGGTTAATATCCAAGAACAATCTCAGGTGTTGGAACATCAAAGATTTGATTTAATAATAAAACATTCTCCACATTCTGTCCAAATTCTGTCAATAAAGTTAAAATTTTCTGTACATTTCTCTTTTAGAGAACATTCCCTTTTATGTGTGAATTCTCTTACAGTGGTGGCCAAAAGTATTGGCACCCCTGCAATTCTGTCAGATAATACTCATTTTCTTCCTGAAAATGATTTCAATCACAAATTCTTTGGTATTATTATCTTCATTTAATTTGTCTTAAATGGAAAACCACAAAAAGAATTGTTCATAAAGCCAATTGGATATAATTCCACACCAAACATAAACAAGGGGGTTGGACAAAAGTATTGGCACTGTTTGAAAAAATCATGTGATGCTTCTCTTAATTTGTGTAATTAAACAGCACCTTAACTTACCGTGGGCACCTAACAGGTGTGGCAATAACTAAATCACACTTGCAGCAGACTGACATGGATTAAATTGACTAACCTCTGTCCTGTATCTTGTGTGGACCACACTGAGCATTGGAGAAAAGAAGAAGACCAAGAACTGTCTGAGTGTCACGGACGCCCCTGCGACCACTGTCCTGGGTCACAGGCCGCCGCCTGCCCCTGGCGTCCCAGCGAAGCCCGTCCCACACGTGGGTTCGGGGTCCACTCAGGTTTCAGCCCCCTCCGGACCCCCCCCGTTGTGTGTGTGTGGGGGTCCGTTCACTTACGGCCGCGCTCTGCTCTGTCTGGCTCCGTCCCCAGCTCCGTAGCTCAGCGCGCGGCAGTTTGAATTTAAGGGGCATTTGCGCTGGTATTGGCCTCATTGCCGGGCACTGCCTCCTATTTAGTCCGGCCCCTTCCTGGCTGGCCCTTGCAGGTTCCTTGGTGTATATTCCATGGTGAAGAGTTCCAGAGCGTTCTGTCTTGCCTGTACCGTGTACCGACTCCCTTGCTTAAGTTTACCGTCTACGAACCTTGCCGCCTTCCCTGACCTCTCTGCTTGTCTACCATTACGAACCTGAGCCGCCTGTCTGACCTTCTGCCTGTCCACGACCCGATCCTGCCTGCCGTTACTCTGTACCTCGCTCCCTTGGCCGCCACCGCAGGCAAAGCCCTGCCAGTGGTAGTGACCTGGTTGGACACCCGACGCAGCAAGACCATCCCGCTTTGCAGCGGGCTCTGGTGAATACCGGGTCCCACTTAGATTTCACACTCCCTGGTGTGGGCTTACGCCATGCCTGCGGTGGCCAGTGGATCCACTCCAGACCGTAACAGTAGGATCCGGCATGGATACGCAAGGTTGCCGTTACACAGCCTGGCGGGATCTGACGACCGTTTTGCTCGCATAGTCTCAGCACTCGGCTCAACAGGCGCAGCAACTCACTCAGCTATCCACCATGGTTGCAGCAGACTCGGCACTTCCAGCAGAGCAGCCTCCGCCAGCTCCAGCAGTTGTTCCTGCCTCTACGGTTCCGGTGGCTCTAAGGGGGCCCAAGCTTTGCTGTCGCTTCCCGTCCAGTTTGACGTGAGACCGAAACTCTTGCAGGGGGTTCATCACCAATGATCTATGCACCTGGAGCTGATGACCAATCTGTTCCTGTCTGCAACCGTGCAAAGTGGCGTTTTTTCCGGGGTCAGCCTCCTCTCCGGAAGGCCCTGGCATGGGATACACCCCTGTGGGGCACAGAGACAATCCAGTGACGGGCTCGATCCTCACAGTCGTTCCTCGTGTGAGTTCCGGCAAACCATCTTCGAGGAACACAGCACCGTGCATCCTTCGCTGAGGACAGCCCCTCCTAAACCTAACTCAAGGGGGATCTGTCCTGTAGGAGACTACGCGGGTACATATCCCGTACTGTGGCCTCTGAACTGACCATGAAACGAGGCAGCTCTGTGTGTACCTTCAAAAGAATGGGCTCCAAGCCGAGGTTAAAGGACGCTTGGCCGCAAGAGACCTCCCGTTTCCCTTAGCGAACTTGATTCGGTTAGCTACGCCCGCACATTGAGGTAGCTTCCTTGAATGGGAGAAGAATTCGGCAAGAGCGTCAGTCAGCCCACCGCGCGGTTCCTCGCTGGCACGGTGTTCAGGGCCTCCTGCGCCACAGTGCCCAACCTCCACGAGGAGCCCATGCACATTGATCGGGGTTCGTCTCTCTCTAACAAGAGTTGGCCCAGCGTCGGCAAAAGGCACTTGTGCCTCTACTGTGGCAGCCCAGACGCATTTTCACAGAATTGCCCCAAGCCGTGCACAAGCTTGCGGAAACTTCCGCACTAGGATCTGTGGGAGAGGCATTCCTAGGTGCAACCTCCTCCTCTCCACGCCTGTTGATGCCTGTGCAGGTCGTGTCAGAGACTGGCATCACGTTCCAAGTTCCGGCGTTTCTGGACTCGGGCTCCGCCAGGAACTTCATACTCAGTCTCTAGTGAATGCAGTATCGGCTCTCGGTGGTACGCCTGAGAGCCGCTTGTCATCTCGTCGTCAGCGGGGAGCTACTTAGAGACACCATCAGTTGGTCACCAAGCCACTGTAACTCCACGTGGGGAGCTGCATAAGGAGGCAAATCCTCCTTATACGTGTTGCCTCTGCCTCCTCGTCGGGGGTTCTCCTTGGACTCCATGCTGCGGCTGCACTATCCTACTCCTGGACTGGTTACTGGAGAGGTGATTCGTTGGGGTCCCAAACTGTAGGGGGCGCTGTCTTGGTGGCACTCGCCCGGTGCTTTCCTGCTCTCGCTCAACCCTCCAGGTGCGCTGCCCGGGCTGCCGCCCGAAATACCTGGAGTACGCCGATGTGTTTCTCTGAGAGACAAGCCGAGTAGTCTGCCTCCAGCATCGTCCATACGATTGCCCATCGACTTATTGCCAGGACCAGTCCTCCCGAGGCCTGAGTCTACCACTGTGGTTCCTGAGAACCAAGCCATGTCGAGTACATCCAGGAGAATATCAGGAGAGGGTACATCCGAAGTACTCGTCCCCCGCGGGTGCGGGGTTCTTTTTCGTAAAGAGAGGACGGTACCTTACGGCCCTGGTCATCACCGGGTTTGACACAAGATCACGGTTGAAAAACCGTATACGACACTGCGTTGATCACGAACTGTTTGACCGGCCGCAGGGTGCAAAGAATTCTTCTCTCAGTGGATATGTGAGGGGTCCTACACTTTGGTCCGAATTCGCAAGGGCGATGAATGGAAGAGGCCTTCAACACCAGGCGACGGGCACTTTGTGTACCTGGTGGATGCCCTTCGGACTGTGCAATGCTCCCGCCATCTTTCAGCGAGCTAGTGAATGAACATCTTCAGGGACCTTCTCCCGCGCGTGGTGGTTACCTTGATGACATCCTGGTGTTTCTCTCCTGACCTCGAAGACCCACCACAGCATGTTCGTCAGGTACTGAGAAGCCTCCGGGAAAAAACCACCTGTACGCCATGCTGGAGAAGTTGCATCTTCCATCAGAATAGCTTCCGTTTCTGGGGTACAATCCTCCTCCGACAAGGCCTACGGATGGATCCAGTCAAAAACTGTTGCCGTTTTGCAGTGGCCACGCCCAGTCGGGCTACGGGCTATACAGCGATTCTTGGGCTTCTGCAAATACTATCGCCAGTTCATCCTTCACCTTTCTACGCTGGTGCCCCGATAGTAGCTCTCACCCAAGAAAACAGGCCAATACAGCGTGGCGAGTCGAGCGTGGAGGGTTTCGAAGCTCAAATCCGCCTTCGCTACGGCCTCATATCCTTGGAACGTCCGGATTCACGGAGGACCCTTCACACTGGAGGTGGATGCATCGTCTGTGGGAGCCGGAGCAGATTCTTACGCCAAAAAAGGGCCCACGGGTCAAAACTGTAACATGCACGGCTTCTCTCCAAGATGTTTCTCATCGGGCCGAGAGGAATTACAAGATTGGAGACAGGAGCTACTAGCCATAAAATTGGACCTGGAGGAGTGGCGTTATATGCTGGAGGGCGCCCGTCTTTCCCATTCCGTATCCTACTCAGGACCACAAAACCTCCAATATCTGCAAACGGCTCGCGACTTAACCACGCCAGCTAGGTGGTCGTCCTCTTCTCCGGTTCGATTTTCAGATCCACTCAGGCCAGCCGAGAAGAATGTGGAGCTGACACTCTCATCCCATGCCTCCGACGTGGTGGGTGATGATACTACTCCAGACACTAAGTCCCCCCAGATCGTATCTTATCTCGGCAGCCCATGTGGACCTCCGCAAGGTCCCTCTGGAAGGACTTATGTGCGTCCTCTCTCCGCAGACGATATCTTAAAATGGGGACATTGCTCATTGGTGGCTGGCCATCCTGGCGCCCGGAGAACCTTCTGCATGATATCTCGGTTCTATGGTGCCTGAGCTGGAAACAGGACGTTAAGGGACTTGTGCGTCTTGTGGACTCACTGTGCCCGCAACAAGAGCCAAAGTCCAAAAGCCGGCAGGCTATACAGCCACTCTCCCATTCCAAACTCACCTTGGTCCAAAATTTCCATGGACTTCATAACTGACCTCCTCCGTCGTTCTGGCAACACCTCATTTGGGTGATTACGGACTGCTTTCCAAAATGGGCATTTCGTCCGTTGCATGGCTGCCATCTGCCTCCAGCCTGGCGGAGCTGTTCCATTACCATAATTGTGTTTCGTCTGCCATGGACTCCCCTCAGCGAATTGTCCTCGGCACGGGGAGTCCAAGTTGTCTCCAGGTTTTGGCGAGCCCTTTGTGCAACCAACTTCAAGTGAAGCTTCGACTTCTCTTCTGCCTACCACCCGCAGACGAACGGCCAGGTGGAGAAGGGGACAACCAGGTCCTTGGATGTTACCTTGCCATTCGTCTCGGCACGTCAAGATGATTGGTCCAACTTGCTTGCCATGGGCGGAGTTATCGTATTAACTCCCTGGAGTATGAGTCCGCGGGGCTCTCCCCTTATACATGTATGGCTTGCATCCCCGCCTCCTCTCCATCTGGCAACCTCCTCTGAGGTTCGGCGGCGGGAATCACTGGTGCAAGACATGAAGACCATCTGAGTCCCAGACCGTCAGTCGCCTGCCTCCGCGCTTCTGAACGCATGAAGACTCAAGCACATAAAAGAAGAATCCCTCCTCGGTCTTTCTCCCCAGGTGACATAGTGTGGCTCTCGTCTAGATACGTCCGTCTAAAGATGCCTTCACTTAAGTGGGCCCCCGTTTCTGGGACCCTTCGAGGTCATCTGCGCATAACACGTGTCCATACAAATCCAGCTCCCTCCTACGATGAGAATCCCCAACTCGTTTCACGTCTCCTTAATGAAACCCCTGGTCCTTAATCGTTTTTCCCAGAAGGCCGTTCCTCCTCCGTCGGTGGCTGATGCGCCCAATGTCTTCAAGGTCAAAGAAATTCTAGGCATGAGGAGAACTAGGGGAAAGCGATACTTCTTGGTGGACTGAACGGGGTTCGGCCCGAGGGAGAGGTCACTGGGAGCCGGTGGAGAAATATCCTGGACCGTAGCCTCATTCCAGAGATTTTCTCCAATCAGTAAGAGAGGGGGACCAAGAGGGGGAACACCACAAGGGGGCGGACTGTCCACGGACGGCCCCTGCGACCACTGTCCGGGATCACAGGCCGTGCCCGTGCCACAGCTCCAGCGGAGCCCGTCCCGCAAGTCGGATTCGGGGTCTGCTCAGGTTTCAGCCCCCTCCGGCGTTCACTTACCGCGCGCTTTGCTCTGTCTGGCTCCCCCATCCCCTGGCGCTGTAGCTCCGCCCCAAGGGGGCGCTCGCGCGCCGGCAGTTGAATTTAAAGGTACAGTGCGTCCGGTAATTTGCTCATTGCGGGGCACTGCTCTATTTAGTCCGGCCCCTTCCTGACGGCTCGCCGGACTCCTGGTAGTTATATTCCCATGGTGAAAGTGTTCCAGCAGCGTTCCTGTCTTTGCCTTGTCCGTTGTACGAACTCTCTGCTTCTCGTTTAATGTCTGACGAACCTTGCCACCTGCCCGAACTCTGCCTGTCACGACAATGAGCCTGCCTATGCCATTACTGTACCTCGCACCTTGGCCGCCACCGCAGGCAAGCCCCGCCAGTGGTAGTGACCTGCTGGACACCCGCCGCAGCAAGACCATCCCGCTTTGCGGTGACCGTAACACTGAGGACTTGAGAATCCAAATTGTGAGGAAGCATGAGCAATCTCAAGGCTACAAGTCCATCTCCAAAGACCTGAATGTTCCTGTGTCTACCGTGTGCAGTGTCATCAAGAAAGTTTAAAGCCCATGGCACTGTGGCTAACCTCCCTAGATGTGGACGGAAAAGAAAATTGACGAGAGATTTCAAAGCCATGGATTGTGCGGATGGTGGATAACAGAACCTCGACTAACATCCAAACAAGTTCAAGCTGCCTGCAGTCGAGGGTACAACAGTGTCACAACCCGTACCTATCCGTCCGGCATCTGAATTGAAAAGGGGCTGTATGGTAGGTACCCAGGAAGACCCGACTTCGTACCCCGAGACATAAAAAAGCCAGGCTGGAGTTTGCCAAAACTTTACCTGAGAAAGCTAAAACATTTTGGCAAGAATGTTCTTGGTCAGAAGAGACAAAAGTAGGCTTTTTGATGAAAAGGCATCAACGGGAAAAAAAAGAGGCATTCCAAAGAAAAGAACACGGTCCCTACAGTCAAACATGGTGGAGGTTCCCTGATGTTTTGGGGTTGCTTTGCTGCCTCTGGCACTCGGACTGCTTGACGTGTGCATGGCACATGAAGTTGAAGACTTCCAACAAATTTTTGCAGTTAATGTAGGGCCAGTGTGAGAAAGCTGGGGTCTCTCTCAGAAGTCATGGGTCCTCCAGCAGGACAATGACCCCAAAACAAAATTCAAAGATCACTAGAAATGGTTTGAGAGAAAAGCACTGGAACTTCTAAAGTGGCCAGCAATGAGTCCAGACCTGGAATCCAATAGAACACCTGATGGAGAGATCTCAAAATCACAGTATGGAGAAGGCACCCATTCAAATCTCAGGAACTGGAGCCAGAATGGCTATTAATTCAGCAGGAGCATTGTAAAGAAAACTCATTGCTGGGTTACCAAGAAGTGGTTTTCGCAGTTATTTTGGCTAAAGGTTGTGCTACAAAGTAATAGCTAGGATGCCAATACTTTGTCCGGCCCATTTTTGAAGTTTTGGGTGAAATGATCAATGATTTGTTTTTTTGTTTCATTATGTTTTGTGTTTTTTCATTGAAAGCAAAATAAGTGAATATATTTATACCAATGGAATTTGTGATTGCAATCATTTCATTAAGAAAACTGAAAATATTATTGACAGAATTGCAGGGGTGCAAATACTTTTGGCCACCCAGTATGTGCAATGTGGTGTGATTTATTTCCGGAATCAGAACAGGGAAAAAACGGCTTCTCCCCTGTGTGAATTCTCTCATGTCTACAAGATTTGAGATCTGTGTAAAGAATGTCCCACATTCTGATACCATGAAAAAGGGCCTTCCTCCCCTGTGTGATTATCTCATCTAAAAAGACTGCATTTCTCTGTAAAAGATTTCCCTCATTTGAAACATGAATTAGGCTTCTCCTTAGTGAATTATTCTTATGTTGTAATGAGACCTGCTTCTGGTATAGATTTTCCACATTCTGAAACATGAAAATGGCTTCTCTCCTGTCGTGAATTCTCCCATTTGTAATAACAATTGCTTTTGTTGCAAAAGATTTTCCCACATTCTGAACCATTGAAAACGGCTTCTCTCCTGTGTGAATTCTCACATGTCTAACGAGGACTTGCTTTAGTTGTTTAAAACGCTTAGCCTGCATTTCTGAACATGAAACTGGCTTCTCTCCTGTGTGATCTTCTCCATGTCATAAACGAGACTTGCTTTAGTTGTAAAAGATAGCCTGCATTCTGAACATGAAACTGGCTTCTCTCTGTGTCGAATTCTACCATGTCTAATGAGACTTGCTTTAGTTGTAAAAGATTTCCCTGCTTTGAGAACAGGAAAAAAGGCTCTCCCTGTGTTGGTTGTGGACTTCTCACATGTTCCTTATGACCCGACTTTGTGTAGAGCATTTATGAATTTCTTGACCTGAATAAGGCTTCTCTCTGGCTGTGAATTCGTATGTGAGTAAGAAGGACTTGAGCGTCTTGTTAACAACTTTAACACATTTGACCACAAGGAAAAATTGTTCCTCATTTTTGGCCTGTCGCTCGTGATAACCATCTGTGGGTCAGGAGAGGTTCCTCATTATTGGGGGGAGTATTGACAGGGTCTGTACTCTGTTGTCCTGGATGTACATGAGGGTACTGTGGTATTTCTCTGATGAGTGCTGCACATGATATCTTCTACTTTCTAATATAGTGAGGACACTGCTGTTTCCTTCAGTGATCTCACTGAATTGTTCTGTTAAAATTAAAATGTTTCTATGATTTTTTTAGAAGCCACAAAGAGAAAACATTTTAAACATTCCTTTAAATGTGAAAACTCATGCATTTTGTATTATGTTACTTATTAGGCAAAGACCGTAGACTGGATCCCAGCAGGACCCCTTAATAATGATCTCACTTCCTACTTAATGTAATTTAGTCATGCAGGATATTCACTGTGTGCACGGGCTTGCTAGGAATGTAAGGTATGAAGAATAAATAGAGGGGCGCACAATAGTGATAATATGCAATCACAATGTAATAAACGAGTACAAGATAAGGTGTGCTCACCTTGTAGAGTTGTGCTGATAGTGTAGAGGCACAAACTCTCGTTAATAACTTACTCAGGGCTCTCCGTCCGAGCCCGTAACTTGGAAGCTGCAGGTCTTCAGATCCAACACGCTATACTCCTGTTGATCAGACAGGTGGGGAATGCAGTTTATTAGAAGAAGAGAAAGAGAAACGACCATGGCGCTAAGGAAGCGGCCTCAGTATGATGGTGCATAATAAAATTGTGTTCTTATTATTTTAAAAACTGCAAAGGATAGTGTTAACCCTTGCAAAGATTAAAAACGCAAAAGAATATAAGACTTTACGCGTTTCACGCCATATACAGGTGCTTCCTCAGAAGTCATGATACAATAGCGGGAAATACAGACAATTTAAAAACGACTGGTAACTTTGTATTGGGCAGAATAATTGTCAATCATGATTTAGATCTACATGTAACTTATGAGTTAACAACCACATTAGCGTGGAATGTGAGGTATTTTAAAATACATTACTAGAGAATAAAACAGACACTGATTGGTAGTAACCCTGGTCGGGAGTTACGTGCATCCTCTATCAGGAGTCAAGGTGCAAGCGGAGACTAATGTGTGTACAACAACGCAGTTTAAACTGTGTGTAGTGGTTAAAACAGCAGGGCTTGTGAATTTGTTTCTCGTTATATTATTAGAGATGGGCGTAATTGATTCTAACTGAAGTGGAATTCGTTTAGAATGTTTCAGGAAAAACCTTCGGTTGAACGAAGATAAATAAAAAAAAATACTCGAAGTTTGGAGGTACTTGGAGTGAACGAAGCAGTGCTTTTCATTTGATAAAAATGGCTGCGATCAATGGGTTTAACATGGGCAAAAGAACTCTGGGGTGAAGAAGGGCATAGCCTGCTCATGACATGTGCAGAGATGAAGCCAATCAGAGACCGGCGGGCTTCTGTTACGTCACGCAAAAATAGGGTCGGGCGCGGACGCTGCTCAGCTCACACTCTTATCACTGTTCTGATTAGGAAGGTGCTTGCCGCGGATGCTTGTGATAGCTCATATAAAGAATGATTTTTATACATTCGATTTTTGGGGGGGTGTCTCAGTTGTCGCTCAGAGACTGATCTTTACCCCCTCCGCTTTCATTCCAAAATTAAACACTATTCAGCGCGTCTCGCTCATTGATGAAGTCCAGTGTGCGTCAGTGCCGCTGCATTACATTTAATTCTATCTGTCACAAGCTCATTGAATATCCAAGGGGATCTAAGCCTGTTCTTGTGTATTCATTTAAAGAAACACGTTTTTACTCAGTAAAATTTCCACTTGTCATTTTTGGCTGCTCATTGTTTCGGCGCAATTTTCCATCCAGGGTTAATTAAGAGTTGTTTTGCTGCTGTGGGTGCTCAAAGAATAAACGTCTTTTTTCACCGAGCAATAAAATACATTTTTCTGTAGCCTAATTCAAATGCGAAGGTTAATTACAATTTATCTTCTTGTTGTATAGCGTAAAATACTACACCATTGGGTGGTTTATTTTTTTTTTTTTTCTTTTTTTTTACACGCTACAAAGGCTGGTAGTTTGTGGCTGCTCATTTCTTTGGAGCAAATTTCCTCCAGGGTAACTATGTGTTTTTCTGCAGTTGTACTCAGTAAGAAATTTGTTATTTCACCGCCCAGAATGAAAATTTCTGTAGCATAATTCATTATCCCGAAGGTTAATTAAAGTCTGTTGTGCTTTTATATTCAGTAAAATACAAGAGTTTTTAAACCGGCACATACAAGTCAATTTTTTCTGCCCATTTGTGGAGCGTAATTTATACCCAAGGGTTACCAGCTTCTTAGTGGGTTCATTTGGAGTCAATACAGGGTGTTAAAATATATACAGATACAGTATCTTCATCAAACAGTGTTGTAAAATTTTAAAACAAACAGTATGTCAGACAGAGAGGTGGCAGGCTCTTCACCTGCGAGTGGCAGAGCACAAACATTCCGGCCCAGGTCGCAGCACAGCAAGGGGACGTCGCAGCAGGGGTCACTCGGTGAGGCCACAACTGCCGCTGTCATCTTAGCGGCCGTGTGTGACTAGCAACCAAGGGTTCTTGATTGGTTGACTAGGTCATCCATTCATCCCCGATGACATCTGACAACCCCAGCCAAGAGTCGGTGGGAACGTCAGACACAAACCCTTTGTTGGCATGGCCCGGGAGCGGGTCAGTGGCCCTCACCCGTCTCAACCGCCTCTGTCCCATCGGTTCCCTCAGCAGAGATCTACTATGTGGTCTGGGCTCAGTGCCACTATATAGCGAGGATGAACAATTTTAGGAGGGCAGTCAGCAGCTACTTGGCAGCGAAGAAATGGGGCCAATATCCCGCTTCTTGCAGTAGGCGGCAAAGTATAGATGTGGAGAGTGGCATGGGAGGTCATGTTGTGAGGGGTCAGCCTCGGCATACCAAGACCGGTGATGAGGACAGCAGTGACGATGAAACACAAATAGATGATGATGTAGCCAACCGCACTTGGGAGCCAAGTGAAGCAAGGGCTTCATCCCTTGTCAGGAGAGAGAGGCGTCGCTTGCGCGTCAGGCAGCAGCGCAGCCAGCTAGTGGGTTGTGTGGGCGTGAGTCAGCAGGGTAGCAGCAGTGCGAGGTCGGGCGCCCAGCGGCCACGGGGTAGAAAACCTGCTTCGCAGGTCCAAGACAGTAGCGGCATAGGGGCTCAGCGAGGCATCGGCGGCAGTAGTCACTCAGTGCAGAGCGTTGGAGGTAAAATCAGCTACTTGGCGGTGTGGCAGTTCTTTGCTAAGAATGGAGGAGCCGAATTGGGTTATTTGAAACTTGGGGAGAAAATGAAGATGGCCAGGAGCAAAATTGGCACACGGGCCCCGCGTCAACAAATGCGGTCCCATCCCCGGTGGGCCCGGGGGGAAAAGTGGTCGATGTGGGGGTCCATCCCGCCGCCGCAAAACAGCAGCGGCCGTGGCACGCATTGCCATTTCAGAGTCAAGGTCCCCCACCTCTGCAGAAGGGAACTGTTTCTCTTTGACATCATCCCCGGGCCGGGGCTCCTGCTCCTCGCTATCATTTGGGGCCCGCAGTCGTTCGCGAGGCGATTGCAAAAGGACAAAAAGTATGGTCCAACCTGTACATGCTCCAACCTGCGTCCCTCCCTTTCCCAAAATGGTGGGCTCTGCACCATTCAGAAAAAACTATGGCTTGTGCCGAGCCGGATGGGGAGTTCCCAAACCGTATTTTTTTCCAAAAAGGGGAGTACCCCGCATTCATAAATATGTAGAACAGAAAGTGGGGCCCTCCTTTAGTTTTCGTTTGTTCCAAGGTGCCGGCAGCGCGGGCGTCTGGAGTGAAATCGGTCAGGGCCGTGCAGTCCTTTACGGCCCATGGGTGAAAGTGCTTCCTGCCCCGGCACACCAAAACTTGGACAGGGGGCGCCGCTTTCTCCTCCAGTTGTAAATTTTGCTGTTTTCTCCCAAAGTCCCCCTCCCCCTCCCCACCACCCCCACCCTCTAGCCTCCACAAGTATGCTCCATCATACCACATGTGTAGGACCGCGGTGTCACCCGTTCTACACCTGGCTTTCCTCGGCGAACGAAGTCACACAGGGGGGGGAATGCTCCCCGTCATGCAGAAAAAAATTGATGTTGGCTTTCTCGCGCCAAATGCAAATCGGAACCATGGTGACGGACAATGGGAGGAACATGGTGTCCGCACTGCACCGAGGAGGGATGGTCCATGCGCCCTGCATGGCGCAAGTGTTTAATCTGGTTGTGAAAAGGTTCCTGAAGTCTTCCACAGATCTTCAAAAGATTCTGAAAATGGCCAGGAAACTGTGCATGCACTTTATCCATTCTACAAAGCCAGGAACACCCTCTCGAGTTGCAGCGGCAGAACGGCCTCCCCCAAACACACTCTGATATGCGATGTTTCCACCGTTGGAATTCCAGCCTGCACATGTTGGACCGACTGTATGAACAGAGAAAGGCCATTAATGATTTTTTGATGATCCAGGTTCGGACAGGAGTATCCCCTGTGTAACTTTGATGTTCAGCCAGTGGCAAGATCATGAGTGACACCTCTGTCGTTTGTTGAGGGCCATTCGAGGTGGCCACCTTGTATTTGTTCTCAAGGTCGCAGGGACACAGGATGAATAACAGTCCTTCCACTGCTTCATGTCCTGGAACAGATGCTGAAAAATTGTCTGGGCAGGGGATGGAGAGTGGCGACTACATCTCGCGGCCTCATGAGGTCCGGTGGGGACCTGAAATGTAGGAGGAGGAGGACATTGGAGCAGAAGCATTGTCTCGGTGAAATGAGTGTCATTTTCTACCAGGTGACAAGAGTAGGAGGAGCAGGAGCAGTGGAGGGGTAGGTAGATGGTGATGGGAAGATGAGGGCAGTATGACCGCAAGCACCGTGAGTATACTGGTGGGAGGGTAGGAGCTAGTTACCAGCTTCCATACTGCAGCATACCTAAGTCTGGAGTAACAGATGAGTAGCTTCTTCACCCGCCTAGTGAGGAGGGTAGTCGCCAGCAGCCGAGCAGCAGGACTGGAGCAGTCCCTGAAACCACAGGTGGTGGCCTAACTCTGGACAGCACTCTGCACCACCGTTAGAAGATACGTGGAATTTATGGGCATAGACCAAACTGGGATGCGTGGCCGCAAACTTGCGAGTTTGCAGTGGAGAAAGCTGTCCTGCGCGGCCAGTAGTGTGGCCAATAGAGGGGGTGTTCCATGTGCGGCGGGGGACATCGTTACCCACAAGAGAACCCGCTTGGCCACGGGAAATGTGAAAAACGACTGACCTTTGTCAAGATGAATCAGCGGTGGATCGGCAGGATTTCCACAACACCAATGCCTTTGGCGTCAGTCGGGTTTCAAATAGCTGCCTCAGCCACTATTTCTGATGGCCAGCACCCCGCCCTGATGCCACCACATCTGCTGACGAGTTTCTCCATCTGCCTGACACACATCTTTACCAGGGCCTGGTATTGCCACCCACCTCAAACACTCTCATTGTGCCAATTTCTCAATGACCTCATGCTGCTGCTGCTATTGTCTGGGCAACGCTGTTGATATCCACACTGTGTCATTGTGCCACTCTCTGACCTCTTGCTGTTGCTTCCTGCCGCCGTCAATCCTCAACTCTCCGCATTGTGCCACTCTGTGGCCTACTCCTGTTTTGCCACTCCAGAAATGTCATTGTGCCACTCCGCTCCTGACCTCATGCTGCCTGCCGCCGTATGACCCTCCACCTCAGCTATTGTTGCCCCCTCTGTGGCCTACTCCAGTTCTTTGCCACCTCCAGAATGTATTGTGCCACTGCCTGACCTCAATGAGGCTGCCGCCGTAGACCTCAATTCAAGTCATTGTGCTCACTCTGAGGCCTTACTCCAGTTTTTTGCCACATCCAGAATGTCATTGTGCCACTCGCTCGTCCTCATGCTGCCAAGCTGCGTGAACAATCCACTCTCAGTCCATTTTGCACCTCTGTGGCTCTAGACTACTGTTTTGCCACCTCCAGAATGTCATTGTGCCACTGCCTGACCTCATGCTGCTGCCGCCATGACCTCCACTGTCAGTCATTGTGCCACTATGTGGCCTACTCTAGTTTTTGTCGCCTCCAGAATGTCATTGTGCCACTGCCTGACCTCATGCTGCTGCTGTCGTGACCCCCACACTGTGTGATTGTGCCACTCTGTGCGCTACTACTCTTTTGCCACCTCCAGAATGTCATTGTGCCACTGTCTGACCTCATGCTGCTGCTACCGTGACCTCCACACTGTCATTGTGCCACTCTGTGGCCTACTCCAGTTTTTGCCACCTCCAGAATGTCATTTGGCCACTGTCTGCCCTCATGCTGCTGTGGCGCCGCCGTCACCTCCAAAACTCTGTCACTAATGTTGCCACCTGAGCTCTCAGCTTGTTTTTTTCCAGCTTTCGCTGGCATGACTTTATCAGGCTACATTCTCGCTTGAGTTTTTTGGTCAGTTTTGCCTCTTAAGTGCCCAGCGAATTTTATAGTGAAGCGATTCTAAGAGTGGCGGCAGTCATGTGCGTGTCATACTAAAACACAACATTGTATGAAGACCAAACCAAGCTCCTTCTGCATATTTAAGCATGGCACAACTTTCTACAGCACCCTGCAGGCTCTGGGCAGCCTGGAAATAGCTGTTTTTTAACGCGATTCGTGCCGAAGTAATTCGGACCAAAACGAAATATTTTCGGGAAATTTGGGGAATTTTACCGAAAACCAATTTTTTTAAAATTTGCCCATCTCCCAAAATTATTAAAACAGAATAACAGCCGAAAAGAACCAAATGGAAAAGGGGGGGTGGAAGGATTCCGGTATAAGGGAAAATTTTGGAGGGGAGTTGTAGAATTGTAGTTTACCCTTAGAATTTTAAAATAGTAAGAGGCGCCCTAAGATGGGGAAATTTTTCGCTCAAGCTATCGTAACTGTATGGCTAGGGGGCTGTTTTAAAAAGTTTTTAAACCCTTTTTTTTAGGGCAGCACAAAAAGGAAAAGGGACATGAAAAAAAAAAATATTGGGGAAAGGCTCGAATGAATTGGTTTAAAAAAAAGGGGAAAATTAAAAGGGCCCCCAAAGGGAGTGCGGGCACCCTGGGGGGGAAAAATAAATTAGCCCTCCAGGAAAAAAGGGAGGTAATTTTTTAAACAATAAAGAGGCAATTAATGTGCGCTTTGGGTTAAATAAAATACCAAAAAAAACATCTGAATTTGTTAAAAAGACCAAAAAATGCAACAGTAATAAAAGATCAAAAAAAAGGGGCTCCCAAATCATTCATTGGTCCTTTCGAAGGTTATTGTTTTTAAGATAAAACCTCCAAATTTTTTTTTTTTTCTGGAGTTAAAATTGGGAACCCAAATTTTTTCCGATCGGGTGAAATACAGTCAATAGGAGTGTGAGGAAAAGTCCTTAAAATCAAAAAATTTCCAAGTCATCTCCCCTCCCAAAATTTATAACTCGAGTCATTCCCCCGGAAAACCCCAATTTACCATTTTATTCCCCCGCTCAGACCCATTTAAATGGCCTGCCAGAGGAAGATTTTCAACTATGGCGAGAGTTCCCCTTTTACCCCAGTGGACAGAGGGTAGAGAGGAAAACCCCTCAGCAGAAAAGGGCCCCGCATAAGAAAGAATCCCTTTTATGCAAATTCATTAACAAACCCGAAACACAAAAGGGCCTGGGGGACAAAAGGCTAGCAGCACACGGGCCCCCAAATTTTATAAAAAAATTTTTTGGGGAGAAACCTTATCCGGGTAATTTTGGCGGGTTTATATCTTAAAAAAAATGGAACACAGTCACCCCCCCATGTTCGCACAGGGAAGGGGACTGAGAAAACCAAACTGGCCTTAGGCAGTCCATAGAAATAGGGGGCCCTGTACCAAGGCAAGCTTAGGCCCGGGCCCTTTCTGAAAGGTGCCCCTGGTTTCCCTTTTTGTGCCAATCCCTGCCGATTTTGGCCCAATTTTTTGGTTTTTTTCCCCGTCAAAATGGCAGGCCCCGGGGAAGGGGGTTTTGTAACTGTCCCCGAGGTGTGTGGGTGGGGGGTGTAGGGGGGTGCCCCTGGGGTGTCCCATCAAGGGGGTATAAAGTTTTGGGGAAACCCAGGGGTTTCCCATTGGGTTTCAAATTCCCGGAGGGGGGGTGGGACCTAAAAACAAAAAACTATTCCAGAAGGCCCCTCCACCCCAAAAACAAGGCCACAAACAGCCCCCCAAGTGGGCCCCGAACCAAGCCCAACTTTAGGTAACTGGGGCATCTTACCCGCCCCTTTTTACTGTAACCATACTCGATTTGCACCTCTGACCCTTTCCTGTAAATTTAAAAAAATTTTGTTAAAAAATTATCTTTTCCAAATGCGCCTTCCAAGGGGAATTAAAATTTTAAACTTTAAAACGAGCTAGTCCCCGTTTTTCTTGAACAACTGCCCCCACACGCCTTTACTCGGGCTATAAAAATATAGCTACCCCAAGCTGGTTCCTTTCCTTGTTATAATCGGTTTAATCCCCGGGCCCCCCCTTAACCCAAACCCCGAACTGGTGGCAAACTTATTGCCCGGGAGAACTTTGTTTTTTAAACCCCTGGGGAAACAAATCTTCCCTTTCCCGCCGTTAATGGTCTGAAGAGGAAAGGGGTTCCCCCCCCCGGCCCTGGGGCCCCCCCCTTTTCCCGTTTCAAAGTCGGGGATACACCCCAAGTCCCGGGCCGTCGAGTGGGCTGCCGGCGGGGTTTTTCCCGACCCAAAGGAATAAATCCTTTAAATTGGGGAGAAAAACTTTTTTTTATGGTTTTTTTTCGGGTGGAAAACAGTCAATGGGAGGATACCTTTTAAATTTTGGGGGGGAAATCTTGCTTTTGTGGGCCCCCTGAAGGGGCCGGGCATGCCCCCTTTCTTCACCATCGCCCTTTTTTTACACAAGCCCCCTTTACCATTTTATCGGGGTGTGGGAAAAAAAGGGGGTTTTGGTTTTCCCAAAATTACTTTCCCGTTTACCAGGGGCACTGTTTACCGGGGGCCCGGTATTTATCCCTAGAAACCCGCAAGGGGATGGGAAAGCCACGCCAGGGACCCCGGGGAAAAAGACTACAGCCGGATTTTGGCCCGGTAAGTTTCATGGAAAAATGCCGGGAATGGGAAGGGGCCCGCTACCCCCCCGGGACATTGGGGGGGGTCGCAGGGCATCCCCTGACAGGCACTCTAAAACATATATCCCCCAAAGAACTTTTGCACGAAAAGGGGGTGCTTGATTTTCATTTTGTTTTTCTTGTGGACATAGATTAAAAAAGTTTAGAGGTTAAAATAATTTTGAAAAAAACAGGGGACCCCGGGGAAAATCCAAAAAGGATGATGGACACAGTTTTACTGCAGCTTCTGTTTTTGGGTTTTCCCGCTAGAATACTCTAATATTTGGTGCCCCTTTTGTAAAACATGTTGGGTTTTTTGGTTAAAAAGGAAACATAAAAAAAGATCTTTTTTTGGGTAAAATTCCCCGTGTTTATTTGAATGTTTTTTTTTTTTTCTGATGTGAAGAGTTTAACGGGGGTAATTTTGAGAAAATTTCCCTTTCGTGGCTT
Organism: Phyllomedusa bahiana; assembly: GCA_025379985.1. Classification (NCBI taxonomy): domain Eukaryota; kingdom Metazoa; phylum Chordata; class Amphibia; order Anura; family Hylidae; genus Phyllomedusa; species Phyllomedusa bahiana. The sequence continues at coordinate 79,258 of JAODAL010013864.1, forward strand.
TAGTTGATTTCCCGGGTAATTTTTCAATTCTTTTTTTCTTAAATTTTAAATGAGACAATCTTATTGTTTCCGGTGTTTGTTTTAAATGAGACATCAAACTTTTGAAAACTTCTCAAAGGGGATTTTTTGGGCCCCAAAAACCCCTTTTTTAAGGGAAATTTCCTTTTTGACAAAGTCAGACCTTCAGAAACAGTTTTTTCTTACTCTTCTAAGCTGGGCCCTTTTTTATAAAAAATTCAGCCCTTTTAGGGTTTTTAAAAGAGCGCTTTTCCCCCAAAGGACATAGCTGTTGCTACTAATGTTCTGAAAAAAGTGGTAGTAGAGAAAAGCCCTTAGCTACAAACAATTTCAAGGTCTAGAAAATCGATTTTTTTTTGGATTATAATTTTGGGGTGTAAACTTTTATCCCCATGAATTAAGGTTAATAAGAGAAATTAATAAATTGAATATGGGCACTTTGGTCCCCGAAAAAAATAATAGGTCATCCCAAAATAAAAGTCCTGTACAATGTAACCTACTTTTTTGTAAAATTGGGAAGAGCAATAAAGTGTTCCTCAAAATCCCCATGAACAAATTTGGGGGTACGCTGGACAAAATCTGTCCCCATAGCTGTGGCCCCCTAACTCCTTAAAATGGCGCCCTTTTGTAAAAAGGGGGAATTTTTTTCAAGCATAAAATTTTAAAACCATGGGTTAAGAAAGTTTTTTGGGACTCTTTCCCAAAAAGTGGCAGAGCTAAAATGTTTTTCCCTACGACCTCCAAACCTAGCAAAATGTTTGGGTATTAGAGAGAGCCCGGAAACATCTAAGGGTTTAAAAAAATAAAAGTTAGTATTGGGGTTTTAAAATTTGGGCCCAAAAACTTAAGGACGCTTTACGAGCGGAGGGGGATCCCAAAGGTCCCCTCTAGGATTGGCGTAACCAAAGCCGGGGGGGCGGGGTCTAAGGGGCCAAGGGGGGCCCCTTTTCTGGGTTTGGGAAACCCCCAGGTCACTACCCCTGACGCGGACCCCCCGCGAGACCCCCGAAAACAGGAGCGAAGGGCACAGGAAAAAACCGGAAACCCGGGGACTTAAAAGCCCGGGGCACCGAGGGGTTAAAAACCGGAGTAGGCAGAACAGCCTTTGGCAGGACTGGGAAGGAAAGGGGGGAACGTAAATAAGGAACTGTCAGGAAAAAGCCAGCAAACGCAAAACAAAACCCTTTCTAACGGGAAAGGGACCAAAAAAACTGGTGCCGCGACAGGAAAGGGGTAAACCCCCATAAATAAAACCCCCAAACTCAAAGGCCAAGTGGAAAGGGAGCGCCAATTTAAAAATACTGTTCCCTTTAAATCTAGGAAAACCCACGCCGCGCGACCCCAAATGGGGCCCCCGGATTGGGGCCGGCGAAGCAAAAGAACTGCCCCCGGCGGTGGGAAGGGGGAGCCCGGGTGCGGCCAGGGAAGTAGTGGCGCCCGCGCAAAGCCGGGGCCGGGGGCGAAAAGGGGGCGGAGCCCCCTCCGGGCCCCACGGGAAGGGGGCCCCGGGCTGGGAAGGGGTGAGAGACCCGGGGCCCGGCCCCCGAACCGGGGCCCCGGGGGCGTTACAGTTTCCCCCCCCTTTGGGGCCCCCCCTACCCGAAAACCGGGGTCCCGGAAAACTGGATGAGATGGGAGCGTTAATGTTTTTCTTGGAAGGGTCCCAAGGGCCTCCTTTCCCCGGGCCCCAAGCCCTTTTTCCCAAACCCGAGGGAAATACTTTTTTGCCCTAAACGCCCTTTATGTCCAGGGGTTTGTTTTACTTCGTCGATGTCCCCTTTGGTTAGGAGGGGCCAAAAAAGGGAAACCCCTTGCGTGAATACAGAATTGAAAAATTACCGGTTTCAGGGAGACGCATAAATGAATTAAAAATGCCCCGGGGGGAGGGGGGCAAGCGGGGTTTTGGGGAGGTTTCCCCGGGTTAAACTGTCCCTAGAAAGCCGAAAGGACCAAAATAACGGGTTTCAAACTTCAAACCCAGGCAAAAAAGGAGGGGGATTTTTTTGGAAAGGGAGCCAAAAATTTAAACCCCGGTTGGTAAGTAGGAGGGGCTCCGCCTTTTTGTTAGCTTGGGGCATTAAATCGGGGTTTGGCCCCCCGGGACAAAAATTTAAAAGGGGAGTTTGGCCCAAATTTTTAGAAAAATCCCGTACTAAAAGGGGGTTTTTGGGAGCAGGAAAATTTGGAAAAAGGCAGACCGTGGCAAAGGAAAACCAGGAAGTTTTAACCCAAACACCACTAGAAGGGGTTAGGACCCTAGTAAAGGTTGTTTTAGGCGAACTCCGCCCCCGGGGAGCAGAGAGACCCAATTCCCCCCCCTTGCCCCGGGTGAAATTTTTAAAGGGGGGCCCAAAAAGGAAATTCAAACCCGGACCCGGTTTTATTTCCCCCCCCACTTTGGCCAAATTTAAAAGGGGGGTGATATGCAACAAAATTTCCCAATTTTTAAAAACCCCGCAGAGAGCACAAGGAAAGCCAGAAGCGAGAGGTGTTTTACTCCTTTTATCCAAAACGGGGTTTAGAAAAAGGGAAACCATTTTAAACCCCGGGGAAAGTGGCAAAAGGGCCCAAAAAAGCCAGTGTTTGGGGCCCAGGGAGACCCTTTACAGAGGTTTTTAAATGCGCCATCCCTTTGGGGATCGACCACCATTTACCCAACAACCGAACAACCCCCTTTGGGGGGGTTCCCCCAAAGTCCATAGCGATGTGGCTTTCCCGGTACTTTGGGCACTGGCAATGGGCAACAATAAACCCGCAGGTTTTTAAGACAAGAGGGACTTACTCCCGGGCACAGTTTTGGGCAAGCAGCCCCCGAAATCCTTGACCCTCCCCGGGCAAGGAAGGGGCCCCCATTTTTGACGTGCGATGGGCGGAGAGACTTTTTAAAGTAAAAAATTTACGTTGGGAAACTTGCAAATGGGAAAAAATAAAATTTTTCCCCCATTCATTAAATTTTTAAAAATTTTGGAAACCCTTTTTTTGTTTTAAACCCGCTCCCCTTTTGTTTTTCCCCTTTGGTTTTTTCAGCTCTCTCCAGGGGAAAACACCAGGGCTTTTAAGGGTCCTCCGTTTGGTGCACCTTTCTCAGAATCACCTCTCTTTTTTATAAACCACCCGATTTTTTCAAACCCCGGTGCTGTCCCCTCTATCCCTCCTCTGTACTCCCAAAAAATTAGTCACAAGGGGCAAATAAATAAAAAAAGAAAACCTCAAAGAGGGCTTCCCTTAAAAAAAGAAAAAAAAACAAAAAAACAGGTTTGGGTTTTCCCCAAAGGGATTTGAACCAAGGACCCTTGTGCCGTGGGAAACAAAAATGTTACATCTCAAACTACTCCAAAGCTTTTAAAAAAACAAGCTTTCCCTTTTCCCACAAAAGGAAAGGCCTGGTGAACCCATCCTGCTGGGGGGCCCCCAAAGGAAAAACAAATCAAAAAAAATACACCCCCCATTAGTACACAAGCTGGGGGAAAACAGGAGTTTTGAAAATGAGATTTTTGGCAAAAACCCCCTTTTAAAAAAGCCCCGAAAGCCCCCACTTTTTAAAACGGACCCCAGGACCCAAAAAGCGTTTCCCCCCAGGTTTTGGGCCCCAAAGGTCCTACCGGGCGGAAATTTTTCCCTGCAACCTTTTTTGGGTGGGCATGGACCAGAGTTGGGGGGGGATATGAAATGTGGGTTTTAAATTCCAATTTGGAGGCATCTTTGCAAGGGACAAAAAATCGGCCTTTTAGATTTTTTTTCGGCCCGGCCCCCAAAAAGAAAGGAAAGAAAATTTTAAACGAGAAAAGAATAAAGGGGGCCCCCCCGGGGGTGAAAGAGGATTCAAGTGTTGTCGTCTGGTTTGGTATAACAGGTTTTTATGATCCGTATAGATGGCACTGGATGTAAAAGCCCCTCCCGAAAAAATGCCCCCATTCACCCCCAAAGGCCAATTTTTATCGCCAGTAAATTTTCTGTCCCCAATAAATAGTTTTTTTTCCCCGGGAAGGAAAAGGGCCCTTTGAGAAGAAGCCACAGGGGGAAAGAATTTTTCCCTTGGGATTCTTTTTTGTAGAAGGGAAAGCTCCCCTTTCCAAAATTTAGGACGCACAACTTCCAGAAAGAAAAGGGGGTCTCAGGATCCGGGGGGATGAAGCACCCAAAAACGGGGGCCCAAAAGGCCTGCTTTAAAACCCGGCAAAGGGTTCTTCAGCCTCCAAGGGCCACAGACGAGGGTTTACTGCCTTTGCTTGGTGAGGGGACAAAAGGAACAGGAGCGTGGAAAAAAAGCCCGGGAAAAAAATTGGGGGGTAAAGTTTGGGGGAAAAACCAATAAACCCTGGATAAACTCGAAGACCGACAGGGGGTGGCCAGTTTAATACTGCCGAAGACTTTTCTGGATCCATTAGAAGACCTTGCGCAGAGATTATGTATCCCAGGAATGGTAGACTGTTTCAATCAAATAGACACTTCTCCAACTTGGCGTAGAGGTGGTTGCATCTAAGGCGGGAGAGAACCAGACGAACATGAGCCCGATGGGATTTTAAATCCGGAGAGTAGATCAAGATGTCGTCCAAGTAGATAAGTACACATTGTTAGAGAAGGTCTCGGAACATATCATTTAAGAACTCTTGAAATACAGCGGGGGCGTTGCAAAGACCAAAGGGCATCACAAGATATTCGTAATGGCCATCGCGGGAGTTAAAGGCGGTCTTCCACTTGGGTATACGGATCAGATTGTAAGCGCCCCGGAGATCGAGCTTGGAGAAGATCGTGGCTCCCTGGATCCTATCGAAAACCTCCGAAATCAACAGAAATGGGTAGCGATTTTTGATAGTGATCTTATTGAGGCCCCGATAGTCTATGCACAGTTGCAAGGACCCGTCATTCTTCTCGACGAAAAAGAAGCCAGCCCCTGCGGGAGATGAAGACATGCAGATAAAGCCCTTTTCCAGATTTTCCTTGATATATGCCGACATTGCCTCAGTTTCAGGCCGAGACAAGGGGTAAACTTTACCCCGGGGAGGCGTAGATCCCGGCTGCAGCTCTATAGGACAATCGTAGGGCTGGTGAGGAGGAAGAAACTCAGCCTGTTTCTTGCAGAACACGTCCGCAAACTCCCGGTATTGAGCAGGAAGACCTGATGGAGCTGGAACGTCTGGAAGAAGAGTTGAGTAACACACCAAACGTGGAGGAAGTTGTGCAGAAATGCAAATGGAGTGGCACAGGGTGCCCCATCAAGTGACTTCTCCCGTTTCCCAGTCAATGGTGGGGCTGTGGTCCCGCAGCCAAGGAAGCCCCAGGAGGAGAGTACTAGCGGAGCATGGCAAGACAAGGAAAGAGATCTTTTCCTGGTGTAGTACTCCTATACGCAACTTAAGGGGCGGCGTGTGGTGCCAGATGGTACAGGAGAGGACTTCTCCATTCACAGAAGAAACGGAGAGAGGCTTGTCCAAGGGAATCACTGGCAGCCGGTATCTATCCATAAGAGCAGGATGGATGAAGTTGCCCGCCGACCCAGAGTCCACAAAGGCGGAAACTCAAAGGCATGATCCGGAGGGAAGCGTTAGAGTGACCATCATGGTCAATGGCGGAGAGGAGAGTTCTGTGCCCAGGTTCGCCTCTCCCACGAAGCCTAGGCTCTGTAGTTTCCTGGATGCAGGGGGCACTCCCGACCCAGAAGATCTTGGGTACCGCAGTAGAGGCAGAGTCCTTGGTTGCGCTGGCGAGTCTTCTCCTCCTCTGACAGGTGGGCCCTATCAACTTGCATGGGCTCCTCACGATTGGATGCAGGGACAGGCTGTAGGGGACACTGGAAGACAGGTGCAAGGCGAGGACTCCTACGGGGGCGATAATTCTCCCGTTGAAGCCAAACCTCCTGTTGACGTTCCGAGAAACTGATGTTGATGCGGGTGGCCAAGGTGATGAGGTCATCCAGGCTGGTGGGCAGGTTACGCCCCGCAAGTTCATCCTTAATACGACTGGCCAACCCCTCCCAGAAGGTTGCGACCAGGGCCTAGTTTTCCAGGACAGCTCTGAGGATAAAGTCTGGAATTGTACAGCATACTGTCCCACCGAGGAGTCACCTTTTTGAAGACGAAGAAGAGAAGGGGCAGTGGAGGAGGCTCGTCCCGGCTCTTCAAATACCGTACGTAGGTACTTACGTAGGTCTGGAGGTGTAACAGGTGAAGAAGTTAGGTTAGAGTGAATTTTTCTTTTTTTTCTGCTGACTCCTGCTCGGCAGCCTCAGTGGTACTTTCTCATTTTCCCCCTGTAGTTGGTTTGATTATCTGGAGTGGAAAAGGTTTGCGGTGTGCATTCTCTAAAAAAAAGCGGTGTATTCTGGCCCTCAGTCTTTATTTCGGTAATGGTAGAGTCCATGTCAATCAAATTAATTGATGTATCTGTGACATCGTGGATAGTGAATTGGGAATGTTTTGAAAAATTGAAAAAAGAACATAATTTTTCAAAAATAGATTTTAATGACCCACTCCTTTCTATTCCTTGCCCTACTTCACAGGTGTCAAACACAAGGCCCGCGGGCCGAATCCGGCCCGTTGCCTTGTGTTATCCGGTCCGGCACTTGTTGCTGAGCTGTGCTCCGCAGCGGCTGCTTCTCTCAGTGAGACAGGAGCAGGCATGGGCAGCACAGCTCAGTGACCTCAGGGGGCGGGGCCGGCAGCTCTGTGCAGAGGAGAAGAGCACAGACTACCTGGCTTTACCTGCTCAGTGCTCCGGCCCCGCCCCCTGCAGCCTGGCAGGACGCTGAGCAGAGGAGGTTCCTGTTTGGTGAGAAGATACCTGCTCCTGCGGAGGACCGTTCACTGAGGCTGGTAAGTGGCTTCACTACTGGGGCCTTACCAGCTAGTCCTCTAACCCCCACCCCAGGTCTTACTAGTTAGCCAGCCTCCCCCTCCCTGGGCCTCCACCATATAGACCCCTATCTCCCCCTCTGGGCCTCCACCATCTGGCCTGCCTCCCCCTCTGGGCCTCCACCATCTGGCCTGCCTCCCTCTCTGGGCCTCCACCATCTGGCCTGCCTCCCTCTCTGGCCTCCACCATCTGGCCTGCCCTCCCTCTCTGGGCCTCCACCATTGGCCTGCCTCCCTCTCTGGGCCTCCACATCTGGCCTGCCTCCCTCCTCTGGGCCTCCACCTCTGGCCTGCTCCTCCTGGTCCTCCACTCTCTGGGCTCCACCATTTGGCCTGCGTCCCCCCTGGGCCTCCACCATCTAGCCCCCTATCTCCCCTCTGGGCCTCCACCATCTGGCCTGCCTCCCCTCTGGGCCTCCACCATCTGGCCTGCCTCCCTCTCTGGGCCTCCACCATCTGGCCTGCCTCCCCCTCTGGGCCTCCACCATCTGGCCTGCCTCCCCCTCTGGGGCTCCACCATCTGGCCTGCTCCCTCTCATGGGCCTCCACCATCTGGCCTGCCTCCTCTCTGGGCTCCACCATCTGGCCTGTCTCCCTCCTCTGGGCCTCCACCATCTGGCCTGCCTCCCTCTCTGGGCCTCCCCATGTGGCCTGCCTCCCCCTCTGGGCCTCCACAACTGGCTGCCTCCCCATCTGGGCCCACCCTCTGGCCTGCCTCCCCTCTGGGCCTCCACCATCTGGCCTGCCTCCCCCTGGGCCTCCCTCCCCCCTGGGCCTCCACCATCTGGCCTGCCTCCCCTCTGGGCCTTCACCATCTGGCCTGCCTCCTCCTCTGGGCTTCCACCATCTGGCCTGCCTCCCCCTCTGGGCCTCCACCATCTGGCCTGCCTCCCTCTCTGGGCCTCCACCATCTGGCCTGCCTCCCTCTCTGGGCCTCCACCATCTGGCCTGCCTCCCTCTCTGGGCCTCCACCATCTGGCCTGCCTCCCTCTCTGGGCCTCCACCATCTGGCCTGCCTCCCCCTCTGGGCCTCCACCATCTGGCCTGCCTCCCCCTCTGGGCCTCCACCATCTGGCCTGCCTCCCCCTCTGGGCCTCCACCATCTGGCCTGCTCCCTCTCTGGGCCTCCACCATCTGGCCTGTCTCCCTCTCTGGGCCTCCACCATCTGACCTGCCTCCCTCTCTGGGCCTCCACATCTGGCCGGCCTCCCTCTCTGGGCCTCCACTTCTGGCTGGCCTCCCCCTCTGGGGCTCCACCATCTGGCCTGCCTCCCCCTCTGGGCCTTCACCATCTGGCCTGCCTCCCCTCTGGGCCTCACCATCTGGCCTGCCTCCCCCTCTGGGCCCCACCATCTGGCCTGCCTCCCCCCTGGGCCTCCACATCTGGCCTGCCTCCCCCTCTGGGCCTCCACCATCTGGCCTGCCTCCCCCTCTGGGCCTCCACCATCTGGCCTGCCTCCCCCCTGGGCCTCCACCATCTGGCCTGCCTCCCCCTCTGGGCCTCCACCATCTGGCCTGCCTCCCCCTGGGCCTAACCTTCTTCTTGATTACCAAGAAAAGGGCTGATTGTAACAGGAATACTGTACAAATGAAACTACTCCTTAATAGCTCGCTTAACTGTTAAGGAGAATTTGCATTTACACAGTTCTAAAATTAGGTCGGCCCTTTAAGGTACGCCTGAGGCCGATGTGGCCCCCGGTGAAAACGAGTTTGACACCCCTGCCCTACTTGTTTATCCCAAATCACCTTTTCCACTCCAGATAATCAAACCAACTACAGTGGGAAAATGAGAGTGTACCACCAAGGCTGCCGCGCAGGAGTCAGCAGAAAAAAAAGAAAAATTCACTCTAACCTAACTTCTTCAACTGTTACACCTCCAGACCTACATAAGTTAGGTATTTTCAGCCTGTCCAAACATAATCTTACTAATAATGCAATCCAGGTGCTACCTAAAGGGCTTTTTTTCTGTCCCACAAAACATAAATCGTTTTGATTTATCGACTTCCATAGTTTTGTGTGCAAACTCACTTTAGCACACCACTTTGCTATTAACCCTATCCCCGACTAAGAACCAAACGACCAAACAACCAATAAAATTCAGATTAAACCCAAATCACGATTCTATCCAGTCCCCTCCCAAGGACATTTTATTAAAACTTTCTAGGAGTTAGTGTCCGATGAATTACAATCTATCCAACCTTCAATCAGTTTTTCTAATTTAACACCAGGTGAAAATATTACTTTAAAAACCCTCAAAAAATTGTTCTACAGTTTTTTGCCCCCCGATAAAAAGGAGGCCCACTGTTATTCTAGACCTCTCAGATTATCAGAAAGAAGCTACAAACATATTATAAACTGTGCACCAACGATCCCTTCCCCAATATACAGAAAGACCTACTAGCCCTTCTTGATAATGCATTGTCTGAAGGGACTATAGACAAAAAAGAAAAGAACTTCATTTTCATCAGAAAACCCAATTTTTCCCTTTTCTTATTTACCCAAAATTACAAAAGATCTCACCTGGATCCCCATCTTTTTTGGGGATAAAAAGCTCCCCCACCACCAGTTATTTACTATATAATCTCCATCTTCAAAACCCTTTGTTTCCCCAAATTAGCCAGTACCCAAAGGGTTGGGACAGCTTTAACTTTTGGCAAAATAGACCAATACTAACTATATTTTATTAACCTTAGCTCCCCAGCTAATATCCAACAACTCTTTGGTTTGGGTGTGTATGTAACATTTTAACTCTGACATTTTTCTTTCAGAGTCCCAAAAAAAAAAATTTTTTAAATCACTGGGTTTTAAAGAGCTTTAAAAAAACTTTTTTTCATAAGGCGCCACTACAGGCAGAAGGGGCACAGCAGTGGACTGGGGTTTCTCCGGCGAAAGCAAATTTGTTCATGGAGCTTTGAGAAAAACTTTAAAAAACTCGCCGAATTTACAACAGTATTTTACATTGTCAGGCTTTTAATACCCCGAGAACTTTAGAATGCTCTCACTACAAAAACAAAAACAAACCTTTTAAAAAATAAAAAACTGTTCTCTTTTAAAAGAGACAAAAAAATTGTAAAACCCCGGATTCAAAAAAGCCACACGGTGAAATTTTCTCAATTACTCAGGGATAATCTTACATCAGAAAATAAAAAAATTTAAAAAAAAACACTGGCACATTTTTTTCCAAAAAATAAGCTTTTTTATTCCTATTTACCAAAAAAAACCCCAAAATGATTACAGAAGGGGGACCCCAAATATTAAAAGTATTATAGTAACAAGTCAAACCAGAAACTGCAGTAACACTCCTACAAAATTTGGCAGTTTCCCCTGTGGTGCATCAAACTGTCTCTGTTGTCATAATATTTTAACCTCTAAAATTTCAAAGTGTCCACTAAACACATATGATATAAAGCACCACTTTACGTGCAAAAGCATTTTTA